>PYAF01000899.1:113022-123603 GCA_007407185.1 Glycine tomentella
GATGGCCAATTCTAAGAAAGACTATAACAATTAAGAACAGAGTAAAATAAAGCAATCATAACAATCTCATTCAATACCAGTCAAATTACAGAGGAGTTCACATTGGTTCTTGGCCTAACCACAATACAGAATTTAGCCTGACATAGTCATCAAGGACACCAAAGCATACAGAGGAGACATTGTTCTTCAATAAACCCTAGCCTTGATTCTATGTAAAAGTGATTTCCAATGGCTTCCAAGTGTAAAGAGTGTTGTCCAAAGATGTTTTTCTTCAGCCCAGAGGTCTTCCTTTATAATTACCTTGAAGATAGTTTAATTCCAGTAACAGGGACCCTTTTCCTCTGCACTTTCGAGCCAAATCTTTCAAATAAAGGAAACTGAATCTTCACCGCGCTGATCGCACGGATGGCACGAGTTGGGGGCTGTCTTCAAACCTTCTGGCGCTAGTGGCGCGGGATGCCACACTGATCACGTGGGCTTTGCGGCTTGATGGTGCTGTTAGCGCAGCCTTTCACGCTGATCGCGTGACTTGTTCGAGCTGAATGACTGGTCCCTGCATGTTTCCACACTATTCGCACTAACTATCACGCTGATCACGTGACTGCTTTGAGTTGAAAGGTTGAAATTTGCTTATGGCGCGGCTCACGCGGGGTTTGGCGCTACTCGTGTGGATTATTCGGGCTGAGGCTTGGCAATTTGTACTGTGGCGCGACTCGCGCGGGATCTGGTGTGATCCGCGCGAGACCTTCATCTTGGTTTTCTTCTTCTTTTTGGCTTAAATCTCCTCCTTTTGGCCCTGAAATCATGCTTTGGAACTGAATGAGATAAAATTAACTATAAATGATAAACTTAGCCTATTCTAATCTAATTCCTAATGATTTAATTGAATTATAACCTAAAACTAGCCTAAAACTAAGATGTGTTAGCAACACATCAGGCACCCCGCCGATTCTCCTTAATGGAAGGCAATTGACTGTATGTACCCACATTTTGCCTACGACCCAAGAAACCTAAGGCTTGCACTAGCTTCTAACGATATGAATCCTTTTGGTAGCCTATCAACTAACCACAATTCATGGCCAATATTGCTTATGATTTACAACCTGCATCCTTTGTTGTGCGTGAAGCAAAAATACATTATGTTTTCTATGATGATAGCGGGTCCACAACAACCAGTAAATGATATTGATGTGTATTTGGCGCCGTTGATTGAAGACTTGAAAAAAAATGTGGCTTCACGGGGTTGATGTCTTTGATGGGCATCTGCAGAAAACTTTCAGGTTGCATGTCATGGTGTTCTGTACAATTAATGACTTTCCAACATACGGGAATTTGAGTGGGTATAGTGTCAAAGGACATCACGCATGTCCTATATGTGAAAAACATACTAGCTTTGTCTAACTAAAACATGGAAAGAAAACAATATATACAAGGCATTGTAGATTCCTCCAACCCTATCACCTATATCGATGATTGAAGAAGGCTTTTTATGGTTGCCAGGAGAATGAAATGGTGCCTACATCGTTAGCAGGAAAAGAAGTTTATGATCGTGTGAAGGACATCATGACTGTTTTTCGGAAAACCCAAAAAGGAGGATGCATCTGACAAGCAAATTTGGAAGAAAAAATCCATATTTTTTATCTTCCATACTGATTTGGATGTCAGACATTGTATAGACCTAATGCATGTTGAGAAAAATGTTTGTGATAGTTTTATTGGCACCCTCCTGAACATTCAAGGGAAGACAAAGGATAATTTGAAATCTCGGCAAGAATTGGTTGAGATGGGTATACGACACCAATTACATCCAATTGAACAAGGTCGACAAACGTGTTTGCCCCCTGCAAGCCACACTTTGTCTGCAAGAGAAAAAAAACAATTTTGTCAGTGTTTGTGGACAATAAAAGTCCCACAAGGATACTCTTCTAATATAAAGAGTCTTGTATCCCTCAAGGAGCTGAAATTGGTAGGGTTGAAGTCTCATGATTGTCATGTGTTGATGCAACAAATATTGCCTATTGCTATACATGGTATATTGCCTAAAAAAGTTAGGGTTGCAATTACTCTTTTGTGCTTCTTGTTTAATGCTTTTTGTAACAAAGTCATTGACCTGAAACAGTTGGATGATTTGGAGAACGAGGCTGTCATTGTCCTTTGTCAGTTGGAGATGTTTTTTCCTCCATCTTTTTTTGACATAATGGTCCACTTAATTGTTCACTTAGTTAAGGAGATCAGGTTGTGTGGTCCAATTTTTCTACGGTGGATGTATCCTGTTGAGCGTTATATGAAAGTCTTAAAAAGTTATACCAAGAATCAATACCGTCTAGAGGCTTCCATTGTTGAAAGATATGTTGCTGAAGAAAGTATTAAGTTTTATTATGAGTACATCGATGCAATTAAACCTGTTGGGATTCCACAAAGTCGTCATCAGCTGTCAGTGGGAGGTAAGGGAACAAGGGGATACAATGTAGTAACCTGTTGGGATTCCACAATTTTGTATGTTTTGAATAACACAAAAGAGGTTTTGCCTTACATAGAAAGGCACAAACAATATTTTCAAGAGTGTCACCCAAGAATGAACTTCATGAAGGTGTTACAAGAACATAATAGAACTTTTGTTACCTGGTTTAAAGAACAAATACTTGCTGATGATAGTGCCTCGAAGACGTTAAGACTGTTAGCTATTGGCCCGAATCTCAATGTCCCACTTGGAAGGCGTATGACATAAACAACTATTCCTTCTACACAAAATCACAAGACGATCATATTAATGTCCAGAATAGTGGGGTCAGTGTCGACACCACTTCAGAGCACCTTTGTGGTCCATTTGATAACAATCGGATTCGAGCTACGATGCCTTACTTCGAAGTAATTCAAGAAATTTGGGAGCTTGATTATACTACATTTAGAGTACCTGTGTTCAAGTGTAAGTGGGTAAACGGTAATACTAGTGTACATCAAGATCGATTTGGATTTACGTTAGTAGAACTTGGCAAGGTTGGTTACAAGGACGAGCCTTTTATAATGGTAGAACAAGCCAAACAGGTGTTTTATGTCCAGGATCCGTGCGATTGAAGATTTTGTGTGGTGTTACGTGGAAGAATGTCGGCCATGAGTCACCAAAATGATGAAGGTACAGTTGATATTAGTGACATACCTGCTTTCTCAACACGGATACCTTGCGTTGTTGAAGACCAAGACATTAACGATGAACATGCAATTCATGTTGATCATGATGAAGGTTTATGGGAGAACATTCATACGTAACTGCGGCATATTCAAGTAATGGTTTTATTTATGGAAATAACAAACAATATAACAATGTTTGTCTTCATTAATTACATTACATTACAAATATTTTATTGTTAAAACTTATATATTTTAATATACTTACTTATGTTTTTCAGATTGATTCCTTTGTCCCCTTGTAATTCAAACGATTGTTCACATTCCACATCTACGAGGAGTAGACAATCCACCAAGCTAAGAAGGTTGACATTGAGAATCTTGGATGAGGCTAGGCCAACGATAAATGTCAACCCTAATATTGGGAGAGGATCTGGCGACAACAAAGAGAAGTTCCACCACTATCTTGGTGTCGTTGCAAGAGAAAAGATTCCTATAACACATTGCAATTGGAAAGATGTAACAGACTCCTTAAAGGATCTAGTATGGGATGATATTTTGGTATGTGTGCTTCGTAAGTCTTTGTTTGATGTTGTTAAACTCATTTACAATACCTTATGAATGACTTACTATTTTGTTTCATTCATTGGTGCAGGCAAAATTTGATATCCCGAAACATGCCAAAGCAAAGAAGAAGGTTATGGCATTGGTTGGCACTAGATGGAGACAATTTAAGTCTAGCCTAACCACTAATACATCTATGCTGACCCAAACCGCCAACGTAAAGACGACCCGTCAGTTGTGTATGGTCTGGACACACACACATTGGAGCAATTTGTTGAATGCCGGCAATCCCTAAACTGGCAGGTCATAAAATAAATTATTGTTTGAAATCAATGAAAAGACCTTGTGAATGATATGGGATTGAAAGTAGCATACTAATGACTAGTCTTTTTTACAGGGAAATAGGAAAAAAAGCCCAAGAAACTCAGAAATTGAATGACTGCCCACATGTTTTGTCGTGTGGGGGCTATGATTTGCTTGAAAAGAAGCTTATGGAGGAAAAAATGAAGAAACGACAACAAGATGCGATGAATACTGAAGATTCATCATCCGTCACTCATCCTCCTTTTCCCATTCCAAGATAGTTGAAGTGGAAAATGGCCCGAACCAAAAAATTTGGCCATATGACATCTCTGTCCGCACAACAAATAGCGGAAAAAATTATGAGTTTTTGCAATTCGTTAATTTGCAACATTTATTAGCATAACATGTTGAATTAAGTTACCTATTCATGTCATGAATGCAGGACTCTTTAGAAATACAAGCCACACAAGGCGCATTTGTTCCCCAAGGCCAACATGACATACTAAATGCTACCATTGGAAAACGAGATCACCCTGGTCGTGTTCGCGGAGAAGGGGCAGGTGTGACCATCAAGCAATACTTTGGATGCAGTTCACGTGCCTCTAATGGTTCTTCTGCATCCATTAGTCCAGAACAGTTGGCTGAAATAATCAAAAACATTAAGGAAGAATGGAAGCGAGAGTTGAAGGAAGAAATAAAACTTGAGTTGTCTTAAATGGGCTCACTAATGTCACACCTAGTTCAGCCAAATATAGAAAAATTAGTGGCAAGAGTTAGCACAAAGGGGAGTTGTGCGGAAAATCAAGCCAACCCATCTGCTGAAGAAAATTGTGAGGATGTTGTGCCGTGTATGGGGTTGTATGTACAATGTAAGACTTCTACACGGCTAGTGGCCCTGGGAAAAGTTTATGTCGGGAACTCCATCATTCACAACATACATTATGCAGATGATGTCGTAGTGAAGGTTGGTGTTTCCACTATTTACGATGGGGACGTGCAAGTGCCATTCCCCACTGCAGAGATTAAGAACGTTAGAGACACCCTTAACACATTTGTTGCATGGCCAAAAAATCTTGTTAAGCCAATGTCACAGTAGGTACCTCTACTAATAATTGAATTCACACAAATATGGTTTCTTGTTATGCAATTCAATGTTAAATTTATGTCAGGATTAACAATCATATGTTTACCACATTTAGGATCCCGAAAATTATCCAAATCAGGTGGTTGAAACTGTTACAAGTCCAACCAATAGTGGAAATGATATAGATGCGTTGGATGATTTGCTTAAGATCCTACATGAACTTTTTTACAAACCTGTAGTGGTGCCATGGGAACGGTCTACATTTGGCCATCCAAACGTTGAATCTTCCTTGTTCATAACATTCTCTTATGTGAATGAAATTATAGTAGGGGACAGGTGTTTGAACATATCTGTACTACAATTGTGGATCATGTAAGTAAATGTGCAGCGAATTATTCGTTACAATAAGTTATTTTTCATAGTCCTTACAAATAAATATGTTTCATATGTTTGAATTGAAATATATTAATAGGTTTATGGCGAACTGGACTTCATCATTGGATAAATCCTCGGTGTATGTATTTTTTTAGCCTCAATCGATACACAATGCAAAGGACAGACGTGCACAATGTCAGGAATACATTGAAACATGGATGAAGGATTCACAAAGACAGTTGTACCTAGGAGCATACTTGAATCAATAAGTAAAATGTTTATAGTAGTAATACGTGAAAATGAACGTGCTAATGCGATGTATTTTTCTGGGAAATGCAGGGCCCATTGGTAGCTTTTTATTCTCTGTCCTAACAACGATACCGTTGTATGGTTTTGTTCGTTGCGTAAGAAGGTAGATGTTCACATAAAAACCGTAATTAACAAGTAATTAAGGATGCCATACTTTTGCTCAATTACATAGTTAGGTTGACATATCAATTAGACTTTAACAACAATTATCATGTGTTTTAACCAAAATCGGTGCAATGAAGAAATTGAAGACCACTATAGACGGTAAAGCAAATCCACCTGCACCCACCTGGATTGAGTTAAAGGATAGCCTTTGGAAAAACCCTACGTATCCATAGTTGATATTTACAAATTTTTGGATTTAAACAAGTGGATATGTTTGTTTACTTATGTTTTAGAGCCATGTTCACCCCGGAGGATATGAGTACGATTATTATGTAATGTATTGGATGTGGAACATAGTAACCGGGGGTTTGAAGAATGACTGGAGCATGGTATAATTATAGTAATCCCTTAAAAGTTCTTCCATTATTATGGATATATATTTGTCAATTACATTAAACTGAGTTGATATTTGTAACATTTATATTGCAGTGGTTTCGTGATGGAACACCGTTGGACATTGAACAAATAACAAAAATTCAAAAGCAATGGGCAACATATTTTTTGGAAGTTAAACGAAGTCAAGATTCTGAAATCTATAGCATCTCACCTTTGACAAAGCCTTAACTTATTAGTTGGTTATTGACAAAATTGTAGACCTTGTGTTACATTATGAACATTGTGAGACACACAAAAATTATTGGTGTCTTCCCTGTTAAGTTTGTCATTGTTTTTGTCTCACATGGATGATTTTATTACATTTGTTTTCTGAATGGTATTTAAATTGGGTGATTTCTGTTAATGTGATTAAGACCTTGTGAATGTTTGACATTATTTGTGAATAGTTATTCAGTTGTTTGGGGAATGACAACTATAAACGAACTATTGTAAAAATAAGTTAAGGCTTCCATTGTCTTGGCCAGGTCTTGGGAACCAGTAAGCACTGTAGGTTTTCAGCGACCAATTTCAAGCAACCTACCTGTTGCTCCAATATTTGGTGATTTTTGCTAATCTTTCCACTGCGATATATGTGTCTGTATGTAAGGGGTATAATCTAGTGAGAGGTGAGAGACATCAATCTTGGTCATACAATCATGCATGGATGAGTAAGATTATTTTAGTTAAATCTAATCTTAACCATCTATTTTAGTTGTATTGTTGAAATTCTTTCCTCCGATGCTCTTGCTCCCTTGATATATATGTGTGTGTCTGTGTGTTCATGTGCATGTGTCTACTTTACCCCGTTTGCACTTCTACTTGTTAAGAAACTAAATTTAAAATTCATTTTTGCCCCTTTCAGGACATGGTGTACCTCAGATGATGCCCTGTAGGCCAAACATTCCTGTTGTTAATAGTTGGAGACCTACTTAAAGTTGATTGGAGTCCTCTAATTAGTAGTAGGTAAACTTTTGTGTTTGGGACGATTTCTTATTCTCTTTGTTATTTCTTTTATTTTTCTCTCTTTCTAGTAAACTTTAACAAAAAGAGCAAATGACTGCTAGATATAGTTCTTGACAACATGGCATGATTGAAATATCAGGGATAAAGCCCTGTGAATATTTTTTTTGTTCTGAAAAGTAAATCACGCACTTCTTCCATAGTCAGATGTGTTAAATAATTTTGACTTCATATCAGAAAGTTTCCCCTTCATCTGCAAAATTGGTGGATAAGAACATTGGTGATCGAGTTCATGATTGTCAGGAACCTATTTCATGGAATTTTCCCAACTCCAAACTTGCATATGTAAATTCTTGACACAATTTAGGGGTATTCTACTTGCATGTTTAATCAGGAAAGAAATGTATTTGATGTTCCTTTCTTAATATTGATTTGGTTTTACTGCTTGCTATCTTTCAGTGGTGTTGCTGGTGGATCAACATACAAAGTTAAATTGTTCCTCGAAGTTAGATTTGCCCGTGTAGTACATACATGTTGATTAATTCTGTGGCTCACACTAAAACTGCCCCAGATTTGTTCTCTCTGATTGTTAAGCTGGGACTAGGTGTATCGTGTAAATTGTTATCCTATTAGATTGTAACAAATCGGTGGAATTTACTAAAACATTCTTAAATTCTGATACTCAAAGATGCTATACTTGATGCATAAGATATTGACATTGGACTGGATTTGTGTTTCTTTCATGGTTTTAAATGAACTGAAAGAAACTCTTGTGAAGCAATTCTGCATTGTATAAGCTAGCATTGTTGTTGTCTAAATTGAACACTATTTTGAAACTCAACATTTTGTTTTGGGATGTTCGCAAGTGTATTTGTTTTTACATGTTTTAGGCTGCTCGAGTTGTTGCCATGGCAAATCTTAATATCGGATTGTTACTCTAAACCATATTCTTTATGGTTGTCTTTCTCGTTTTGTTGTCATGGTTGAAAAAGTAGGGTAATATTTTGATGTCCATGAGACTACAAGTCACTCTTTAATTGTTCTTCTATTCCTCAATATCATCCTTCTATACGTGATGGATTAGCAAGAGTAAAGGCACAACCTCAAGATGACTCTAAGGCTACATTGGCTCCAAAGGTATGTTGACTATGAGCCTTGATTATGTTACTAGGAAGCTGAAATAGAAAAACATTTGCTATTGAGATTAGTTTAATATATATCAGATCCTCCAAATTTTTTGTCCAATGCTATTTGCTAGACTAGTTAAAGTTTATATTGCATATACTTTTGTAAATTTATTGTATTTCTGGCAACAAATTGATGCAAGTCAGTAACATATGTTCCATTGAAATAATAATCAAAAGAGCAAGAATGAGAGAGGCCACTAGCTCAACTTTATAGTATAATAAATTCAAAGGCTCTAGCAAAAAGACACCCTTGAAGATATGTATTTTGTATTCCTCTTTACTCCATACAATACACATTGCCTTAATTTTAGCCTCCATATTCCTGACAAAACTCATACATGAGAATTCTCTTAAGTGGAAGGATACAACTAGTGAACCCAAACCAATTATTAGTAAGTAAATTCATGCTAGGGTGCGGGCACTCCTGGTCTTACAAATAAAAAAAAGAAAAGCTTCACAATGCAAAAAAATAAGTGGGCTGCGGTTTCTGGCCACATATGCTCATAACACGTTAGGTAAAAGAGCTGTCATTAGGTCTACATCTACAAATTGTCATTTGCATTGATCCTATTGTTTAGTGTGTACCAATGTCCAAATGAAAGACTTGACCTTACAGATTGTTTTGGAGAGCTTTGGTGATTAAGAAAATGAGTTAGAGATCAAAAACAAGATACAAGACTAACCAGAAGAATACAAACACCAAATTGCATCTTGTTGGAATGAGAGATGAGTAGAACTAAGTCATGGACTTGTTTTTCTATGACTCAGTTTGTCCAAAGAAAGTATAAACCTTTTTTTTTTTTTTGGTAAATTATGCTTAGAATATAGATGATAGAGGGGATGATGAACCACTGATATGAATATTACTCACTTTCCTTCCAAAATGGAATATGTGAACCTTCACCCAACTCAAGAAGCCAGTAGCCTATAAGAATTATTTCCTTGAGAAATAATCTTCTAGGGTGTTGCATAAATTGCAGATGTTTAAGTGTTTTCTTTTTCTTGTCTCTGATAGCATTTTACTATTGGAGCTCTTGTTGATCAGAAAAAAATGTTTCATGCTATTTATTTTTACATGATTTCATTAAGCATTTAGCTGCAGTTCAGTTAAACACTTGTGAATGTCAAATATTGAATTGGGGAGAACTTGTGTTATGTGCCTTTTCTGTTCGGTGCAGTAAATACCCTGTTGTTCGTAGAAAGAAAAGGAAAATAATCCAGTGTATACAGTTGGTAAAATATCTTTCTTATAGGGAGTTGCTCAACTCATACCTTTGTTTTGCTACTTTATGCAGATAAATCCAGATGAATCGTGGCTATTCTTTGATCAAGAAGCATCTATTCTACACAATAAGGTAAACTTCATGATCTTATCTGAACTACAAAGTTGTGACATACAACAATTTCATGTTCATGCCTTTTCTGTAACACCCCGTAGGCCTCCGACGTGTTATCATTAATAATATCAGATTAACACATAAAACATCAATTAAATAGCTCAGCGGAAACATAAGATCATTTTCTTGATACATTATGTATGGAATAATAAATTCATCAGTTACACAAACACAATTCATGTAACATGCCCCTGCTGATCCAGTTTTTCAAATCCAATATAAATAAGACAGGTAACAGAAATCTGAGGCAGAGTAACAATATACAACACATATATACTCAGGGAAGGTATCATATACATCACATCAAAGTTCTGTACAATATATATAAATCTCAGTTTCACACCACACACGGTGCTACAAAAGAATATCAACCCTCAGAAGGGGTATACAGAACTAAACTCAAAACAAATCAAAATGGAGCCTTCAAGCTCTCCATGCGGCTCCTCAGCCAAGCAGCCTAGTCTCTGACAGGCCTCTTGCCCTGAGACTGCTCTTCTCTTCTAGAGGGTTCACCTGAAACCACATAAACCCCACACGGGGTGAGATAACATATCTCAGTAAGCTTAGGATCCATGGAGGAATCTCCTCCACCCTGGCCCACTATCATAATATACATACACCAGTATCACAAACAAATGGCCCACTGGCCTAGCCCTCTGGCTTTCTCAGCAACATAACATATCATACAGAGTGACTACACAAATCAGCGCAGGAGGAAACCATCTCCTGTAATAAA
>PYAF01000899.1:133274-150734 GCA_007407185.1 Glycine tomentella
AATTAATTATTAAACTGCCCTGAAAATAAAAATTGAAATAATTAACTTAAAATAATCCAAATTAATTAAAATCCGAATTATTAGTCTAATTAAATCCTAAATGAGAAACAATGCAAAATATAGACAATTAAGCACAAGTTAGGGATTAAAATGAGTACAGAAAGATGAGTAAATAGTGATAAATAGTGACTCATCACCTATGAAGAATACATAACTAGTCGTGCTCTTCCTATCGTCCACGTCTCCACACCAGTCACTATCCGAGTAGCCTTTTAACCTGTAACTTTCTGACTTCGAGTAGAGAAGTCCTTGAGAGATTGTTCCTTGAATATATCTTAGAATCCTTTTATCCGCTTTCCAATGAGAGTAAGTCGGCTCTTCCATAAACCGACTTATAATTCCAACACTTAAACACAGATCCGGCCTCGTACATGTTAAATATCTCAAGCATCCCACCAAGCTTCTAAAGTTTCTTGGATCAACACGTTCTCCTCCATCATACTTTGAAAGTTTTGAACTGGGTTCCATAGGGGTTGAAACCGGATTACAATCCGACATCTTAAACCTTTTCAATATTCCCTTAGCATAAGTCTCCTGAGAGACAAATATTCCGGCTTTGTCCTGTCTGACTTCCAAACTGAGAAAGTATCTCATCAGGCCAAGATCAGTCATTTCGAATTCTTTTGACATTATTTTCTTGAACTCTTGTGCCATTTCTTCACTGTTACCCATAAAGATCAAGTCATCAATATATAAAGCTACAGGCAACAAATCATCTCCATTTTTCTTAACATAGAGAGCATGCTCATAAGGACACTGTTCAAAACCATCCTCCTTGAAGTATGCATCAATGCGAGTATTCCAAGCCCTCGGTGCCTGTTTTAGTCCGTACAATGCTTTCTTCAATCTTAACACTTTCTTTTCTTCTCCAGCTTTCAAGTATCCCGGGGGTTGTTCAAGATACACTTCCTCTTCAAGTACACCATTCAGAAATGCCGACTTGACATCCATTTGGTAAATCAGCCATCCAAACTGCGCTGCTTGCGAGATCAATAGTCTAATTGTCTCCATTCTTGCAACGGGTGCGAACACTTCATCATAGTCTATTGCTGCCTTTTGTTTATACCCTTTAGCTACCAGTCGGGCTTTATATCATTCTACCTCTCCCTCAGTATTCATCTTTATCTTATAAACCCATTTAACTCCAATGGGCTGACTTCCTTTTGGCAGCTCGGTCAACTCCCAAGTATCATTCTGTTCAATGGCCTTGATTTCTTCGTTCATGGCGGTTTGCCATTTTTCATCTCAGATTGCCTCTTCGAATGTTATTTCTTCAGAATCTGTCAACAAACAAATAAGGTGAGCTTCATTAGTTGAATCATACAGGTCCTGCAAACTCCTCATTCGGGGTTGTCTCATCTCGTCTTCATCAGATGTCTCACTTTTTGTCGGGATCCAACTTGGTGATCCGCCTTCCTTCTCTTCTTGTTGAGTAAGCATCTGTCCAGGATCTAAGATGACCTCGAATGAAGTGCTCCAATTCCATTCATCTTCTTCATTAACTTTCACATCTCGGCTTATTATTACTTTCTTGGTGCCGGGATTCAACAACTTGTATCCCTTTGTCTTTTCGTCATATCCAATGAAAATAAATTTTCTGCTCTTGTCTTCCAATTTGGTTCTTTGCTGATCAGGGACGTGTGCATAAGCAACACTTCCGAAGACTCTGAAATGGCCTACTGCCCGTCCATGCTTCCTGTGGGGTTTTTTCATTCAGACTGGAATGCGGACAACGATTCTGCACATATACAACACACAGTACGGCCTCTCCCCAAAACTCCTTAGGCATTTTCTTCATTTTTAATATTGATCTTACCATGTCAAGAATGGTACGGTTTTTCCTCTTAGCTACTCCATTTTGTTGTGGTGAGTACGGTGCAATTAAGAACCTTCTTATCCCATGCTCCTCGCAATACCTTTTAAATGCAATTGATGTGTACACCCCACCTCGATCAAAACGGATCGACTTCATTCGCCTTCCAGTTGCATTTTCTATCATCATCTTAAAACTCTTGAATACTTCAAGCATTTTGGATTTTTCTTCCAGGAAATACACCCAAGTTTTACGACTAAAATTGTCTATAAACGAGACAAAATACCTTTTTTCACTGAGTGTAATACCCAATGGTTTGGCGCGGTTGGCGCGGCGTTCCACGCGGGTAGCGCCAAGGGCCACGCGGGTCGTGCCAGAAGTGGCCTGGAAAACCTTTTCTCTCTAGTTTTCCACGTGGCCAGCGTCAGATGTGGCGCGGATGGCGCCACAGGTTCGGCATGTCCATGCTGTTGGCGTGGGAGTGACGCTGATGGCGCCACAGTTTCTGTATCTAGCGCGGATGGCACGGGACCTGGCGCGATTAGCGCGGGAAGGTCGGTGCAAATAGTATTTAAAGGGGGTCGCGTTTTGGAGGAGAAGAAAACCATTTTCTTCTTCCTCAGAGCCTCCAGCAGCCATGGGAGAGCTTCTTAAGCTCCCATGACCTTGTTTCTTCACCCCAAACGCTTCCTAAATCCTTTTCTACTCCTAGAAATGAGCTAGAATCCTTCCTCCATATTCATTAAAACCCTAGAGAAGCTCAACTCTGAGAAAGGCTGCAGAAAGCTCAAGTTTGACGAGGAATGGCGGTGGTTCTTCGACACCAAAGCTAAGGAGAGTAGCTCAGAGGCCTTCCTCTTCAGTTCTGAGGTAAGAAACTCGAGTTTTCCCGGTTGATTTGTGATTTTGGGGTTTTCTGTGAATAGTGACCCATCTGTGATAGAGTTAGAATTAGCTCTAGGTCTAGTTGGGAAATATGTTTAGAAGGAGGTGAGGAGGAAGGATTAGCTTTCAGTTTGTGATTTGGTGATTGTTGGTTTTGGCTCTAGGTTGTGCATGTGTGACTTGAACTGAGTCACTTGGTTTGAGACATGCAGGAGCCTTGTTGACGGGCTTGAGGTGCCTGAGTGGCCATGGAGATGGTGTCTTGTGATATAGACTGTCCAAGCCTATGAAAACCCTGTGAATTTGGGGTGTTAGAGCTCGGAGCTCATTTTGGATGGCTTGTGTTGTCTGGAATGACTCTGAGGCCATGGATGATTTAAGTTAGACCACTAAAGGTCTATGGAAAGGCTTGTATGGATAAGCCTGTTGAACTTTTAAGTCAGATGACTTGGGGTTGATGAAAGGATTGAGGTTCCTTTCTTTGAGGCAGCTGATGACTGCTTGATGAGCTTATGTATGTTTCTGTGCTTATATGGTCTGTGATATGCGTTTGGTTGCCTTGGTAGGGCTTGACACAAGGTGTCAGAGAAGCAGACCATTGTTTAAGGGGCTGGAGCTGCAGGCACAACTATTAGGTAAGCTCATCGTTTTGGGGATTATTCCCTTTCTCTTGTTTGCCACCCAAGTGGGGTGAAGGTTGCATGCCATGTTTGAATTATATATATATGTGTGTTTATGTATATGCATGCAGTTGAGAGGAAGGCCAATGTGGCCTTTACTGTTGAACCTATGTGCTGTGAGCCTGAAGGGATAGATGAATGGTACTTGGAGTGAAACTCAGACCGTTCCGGAAATATGAATATATGATGGCCTAGTGTGTGCTGGGCTGAAATGATGAACCCTAGGATAGACACTGAAACAGTGTGAGGGTAATGAGACACCTGATGTGGCAGGTGTGAGTGGCCATGGGCCTTTAATGGATGAACACTTTGAGGTGTTCAGTGACCCTGATGGGATGTAGACCATGAGATGGTCTGTGATGGAATCTATAGGATACTGGAATAGTATCGGGCTAGCTGAGGTTCCCTAGCCAGAGGAAGAGTTTGAGGACTCCGTTGTAATGGCTGATACTCCCTGGGAGGTGCCACTACTCTCCACCAAAGTCCTAAGGATGGATTGCCCTGCATGGATGTTCCTCCTTAGGCAGTGATGTTGAAAGTCCTGAGTGGTTATCTTCAGGCATATGATTGAAGTCCTCAGGGATGAGAACTCCCTGTGTGGATTGTCTCTCAGGCACGCGATTGGAAGTCCTAGATGTGATTGCCCTGTAAAGGAGGTTCTTTCCCAGGCCAGTGTATGTGAAAGTCCTGGAGGGTTTTCCCAGGCCAGATGATAGGCAGATATGTTGTATCTCTAAGAGAGGGCATCCCAAGGGGATAAGAGCCTAGAGCCTCTTAGATGAGCCATATCTGGATGAGCAAAGTCCTGGGTGGTTGACTCAGGCATTGTTATATAGATTATGAGGCGGTGCCTCTCTGGTATCTACAGTGTCCAAGGGTTGACACTGAGGTTAGGTACCTCTGTGAGACGAGTCTCAAATGGCTGTGAGAGCCAGGATGAGGTGGAATACCTCTGATGCTGAGAGCATCCGGTTATGGACCCAGATGGCTGGGATGTATGACAGCCAGGATGATATTCTAGGCCTTGTTATGGTTGTGTTATATGTGTGTGCTTGGAGGTGAACCAGGGTTAGGGAGGATCTCCCAGAACCTTGAGTTTACTGAGACGTTTGTCTCACCCTGTGTGGGGTTTGTGGCTTTCAGGTGCTTCTTCTAGAGGAGAGGAGCGACCTCAAGGCAGGAGGCCCTAGTGGAGCTGACAGGCTGGAGAGAGGGCTGCAGTAGGAGACCAGAGCAGAACTTCCAGAGTTGAAGCTGGTCTTAGTTTCTCTGTGTAGGGGGCAGGGTGTGTGTACACCCATTGTACTGTACATATTTTGATGTATAACCACTGATGTGTGGTCTTGCGTTTGAGTTGTATGTATATGTACAGACCCTGATGTATAAGATGTTGTTATTCCTCCTGATTCTCTATATATAGTTTTGTATATCTGCCTATGTTGTGTATGGTTTATCTGGATCAGTCGTGGCTTGTTTTAGGTGTTGTGTTTTATATCCCATGCATAATGTAATCAAGAAAAACGATTCTATCGCTTCCGTACCGCGTGTATTTAACGCTGATAGCGCTAGTATGATATTATTAATGATAACACACCGGAGACAACCGGGGTGTTACACTGAGAGACCCAGGAGAGATGGGTCCACACAAATTGGTATGAATTAGTTCTAGTGGTTGTTGAGATCTATATTTGGCTGTCTTTTGAAATGGACTCCTAGCATGCTTGCTTAGCACACATTCTTCACAAAATCTCTTTTCACAGTTCAAACTCGGCAACCCATCCACCATTTTCTTGTTCATCATCCCGACCAGGCCTCTATAGTGAAGATGCCCAAACCGGCGATGCCATAAGGATACTTCATCACTCATCTTGGTTTGCAAACAACCGACCTGCACACTCCTCAACATTAGTTTGAACATTCTATTTTTCTCCATCTGAACTCGAACTATCAAACGTCCTTGTTTATCCTTCAAGAGGAGAACTCGGTCTATTATGAGAATCGAGTAGCCATTCTTGATCAGTTGTCCCACACTAAGAATATTACTTTTTAGATCGGGCATGTAATAGACATCTCGGATGCGCCCAATTCGTCCATCTTTCTGCAGGAAACAAATTGTACCTCGGCCTTTGACATCAACCTTTGAAGCATCTCCAAACGAAACATGTCCGGCTTCTATTTGTCTCAGATTACTGAACAAATGCTTATGCCCACGCATATGATTGCTTGCACCAGTGTCTAGATACCATGCCATCTTGGATCCCTGGTTGACTTCACTTCTAGTCATTATCAGAATTCCTCCATCTCTTACTTCTCCTTCTATAACAAGGTTTGAAGTTTCATTTCTTTTTTCATCTCGGCAATCCTTCGCAAAATGTCTGACTCGACCACAGTTGTAACATCTGTCCGAGTTGCAATCTCTCGAGTAATGTCCATACTTTCTACATTTAAAACATTCTACATTCGATTGATTTGAATGTCGGCCTCTTCCACGACCTCGGCCTCGCCAATTCCGCCGACTAGAATCAGCCTGCTCCTTATTCCTTCCTTCTTGACCCCGGCCTCTACCACCTAGGTCATGTCCATGTCCACCTCGCCACGACCTCTATCTCCGAAATTGTGAGAATAGAGCGCTTTCTCGTCTTTGATTTAAGCTTTTGTCTGGAGTGCTTGCTCCAATGACTCTTCTTTCTTCTTTTTCTTTCTTTGTTCATGTGCCTCCAAGGAACCAACAAGTTCGTCAACAGTGAGCGTTGCTAGGTCCTTTGACTCCTCAATCGCACATACAACATTCTTGAAGTCGTCAGTGAGAGACCTCAGAATTTTCTCCACCACTCTGGCATCGGACAACACCTCTCCATTTCTATTGAGTTGATTTATCACGGTCTGGACCCAGGTGATAAAACTGAATACCCCTTCTCCTTCCTTTTTTATCATTCCTTCCAACTCTCCACGGAGAGTTTGAAGTCGAACATGTCTAACTCGATCGACTCCCTTGTAGACATTTGCAAGAATTTCCCATGCTTCCTTTGAAGTTCTTGCACTAGCGATCTTCTCAAACCCGGAATCATCAACAGCCCAGAATAACATGTACAACACCCCTTTGTCTTTCAACCTCGTCTCCTTCAATGTCTTGTTCTGTGCCATCGTATATCCTGCTGTGGATGTTGGTTCCTCGAAACCACCATGGACAACCTCCCAACTATCATGGGCTCCCAAAAGAGCTTTCAAATGGATACTCCAATTTTCGTAATTAGCCTTTGTAAGGTGGGGTAGTGGCAGACTACTACTTGGCCCACTCTCCATTTTCTCATGCTCTGATACCAATTTGTGGTATCACAGGTCCTCACACACACTGATGCACTCACACAAACATACAACAATTTCTCTAATAGAATACTTCTGATGTATTTAGATAATGGTCTGTCAAGCCACACATTGGCCTTTTACATGAGATGCTATTTATAATGGTCTACTAACGTAAACTTAAAGAAACTTAAAGACATGACTCTTCACTCGAGTAACTCTTCACCTAAGGACATGACTCTTCACATGAGTAACTTCTTCACCTAGGGACATGACTCTTCACATATCTAATTTATTATTATTAAAGTTTAATCCAACAGGATATGCCGAAGGAGGAATGGGTTCAATACATTGTATGACAATCCTCCAACACAAACAAGCCAGATGTTCTCAGCATTGCTTGAATCTCTAAACTGAATTAGCATATAGTAGACCGATTATTTTTAATGATTCATAGAATTCTCCTAACTCCAGTATTTTCTCCAAAAATTATGGACCAACTAAAAATAAAAATATCTGCAACAGCGTGAATAATATTATTAAGCACGTCACTTTCACAGTAATAAGCAACATACCCACTTATATCCAAGTGATTGTATTGCAATAAATAGTGTCATACAACACTAAGATAGTAAGATTTCAACATTACAACAAGAAACCAACACAAGCACGTGCCTTCTTTCACCCATACAAAACAAAAACATAAACTGTAAAAGTCCTTTAATTTATATAAACTGCTCATGTGGCATATCAGTAGGAAATTGATGAGAGGAACCTGATTAACTCAATCTGTGTTGGGGTCACCTATGCTACGTATAAGGAACAAAATGTGAAAGACAAAGAATTTGTTAGGTATGTGTGAAGGGAGAAAACTTAAGAAGGAAGAAAAGGTACACAAATGCATGGATTAATGGGTAACTGCATGTAAGTTTTGTCCTTAACAAAAATTCACTGGGCTATATGCCTCTCTTCTAAGGACTTATGCTATTTCCAGTAAAATTCAATTATATGTTGCAGGGGATTGAATGTCATGGGAAGTAGGAAAATGTGGTGTCCACTAGGAGTAACCATTATTTCTGTAACGTGCTCTTTATTTGTTCAGCTTTACACAGAAGAAGAGAATAGACCCTTATTTCATGATTTAGGTTATTATTACTACTGAATTGGTTGTTCCTCTATTTTTTCTACGTCAATACATTCACCTTATGTCCTCTGTCTCTTCTCTTCCTTTGTTCATGCTCTCTAAAAGAAGTCGTTATAATAGCTACAACAAGCTTTAGAGAATCTGCGTACTCTATTTGGAGTTGTATTTTGGCAAATTATATATGATAAACAGAAAATGGAAAAGAGAAATATCTATATGACAAAAAGAATTAAAGTAAAACCACATTTATTCTAAATCTTAAGAATTTATTAATGTATTGACTAAATTTAGGTCCATATAGAAACTATAAAGTGATGTACTTTTGCTTTGATAGTAAAGATTGATCTATTTTCCTTCGATCATTATTGTTCAACTTCTTCATGCACCCTTACTATATGAATGACAGGCAACTAGGGAAACCTATTGGATAACCTTGCACTTTCATCTCCAGAAGATTATTATATTGAGGGACAAGGATCATTGCTTCAGTAAGTGTTTGCAATCTCACACTTCTAAAGTTTCACTTCCATTCATGAGTTGTTTACTTGAAAATAATTTATAAGAAAGATTTAAGTATGTTGCTTGAGTGTTCTGCACTTGGCATAATGATAAATATATACATGGAAAAATAAGCACAACTTAAATTTGCAGGAGTAGTGAAGAATTGGACTATTTTTAAGATATGAATATTCCCAATGCTATTACGTTGATCGCACTTGTGAATATTGTCCTAAGTTTCCCAAGGTTTTTTATATTAGTGGTGATCCAGATTCAAGTTCATCTAAGCTATTTGATTTGCTGGGTACTGAAGCAAGCTCTGGAGGTGGGAATCCCTTATTCTCTAGTCTTTTGTCATCTTATCCTGTTATCCTTTAACAAGAAAAAAAAATCTCCTTTAAATATATCACGGTATCAATTGACTTGTGAGCTAGTTACCTTTCCTATACTGTTTGTATGTTTCCTTGATTTGTAGATGAACTCGATTTTGAATTCATATATGTATTATTTCATATCCATTGTTTTCATTATTCAGAACATTGGTTTGCCTTTCTTAATTAATAATTTTCTACTATGATTGGATTCCCTGTGGGTGTGTATACACCAGTCATTGATAAATGAAGAAAGGATATTTAATGCTTGCCATTATGCATGAAAGAGAGATTGCAACCAAGACTAATTGACTACTTGGTTGATACTTGATCAATCAGCGTTGATAACTTGTGGTATTTATTCCATTATTATTCAGTTTCTTCCTAAATTATTTGTTTGCATACTAATGTTGCAAAATACATAATTGTATCTGGAGTTGCTGGACCATTGCTCATTCTTGACAAAGAATGATTAAAGTTAAAATAATTTATCCTTTTTTTGGTTGCCTAAAATTCACTGCTTTTTACTTTGCAGGATTAGCTGGAGTCACAAATAACGTCCATGCCTATGACATTCTAAGTAGAAAATGGACTAGGTGAGTTTGATTCTCATTTTCATAATTCTTAAGTCTTCCAAATTCAGTTGATTTGTGTGTGTCTGTGACTGTGTGTTTTGATTTTTATTGTTTTGGATTTGATTGATGAATTGCTATTGAAATAATGATGTTTGCTTCTGTGAGTGTTCAGTACTAAGCCCACCGGAGAACCGCCATCTCCTCGGGCTGCTCATGCCGCTGCTGTAGTTGGAACCATGGTTGTTTTTCAGGTGATAGTGTGAATTGAGATAAATTGACATTCGTTTGATTTGTTCTGCTTCGCTAGGGTGGATAGGTCCGGCGGGGCGTTCTATCGATGATTGCTATGTGCTTGACTTGACCAATGATAAATACAAATGGCACAGGTGAGGTTTGTTGTAATTAGACATGTTTCTCTTTTTCCATGCTTCTTGAATTTTGACAAAATCATGCAATTAGTCAATATTGCTACTAATTTAATATTTTATTTGTAGGGTCGTTGTACAAGGGCAAGGACCCGGTCCACGCTATGGCCATGCAATGGACTTGGTTGCTCCGAGATATCTAGTAACTGTCAGCGAAAATGACGGTGAGACAAATTCATTACCGAGTTATTATTTTTCAAATTTTTTGTTAAAAAGTTGTGGTAAATTAGTTGTTGTATCAGGATTAGACTTTATCAATGGAACAATCGAGTTGGCAAAATTGTAGAGCTTGACTTACTGTGGGTTTGAATTTCAATTGGAAAACTCGAAACTGTACAGTCCAAAATACTAAAATGACACGTGACATCTCTTAAAGGTCATCATACACGTGGACACCCTCTACTATCAGCACTGCCACATTAAAGAAGTGCTTATCCAACCTCCAAGTGTCAACCCGGACATATGTGTCCGGGTTCCAGGCCAACATCGCTACAGGAACGTGGACACCAACCTTCAACAGGAGCACGAACACCAACAATATTATCTTCTCATTAACATCAGATCAAATATACTCGGATATTTAAATAGGTGTAACCACCTTATCTCCCTAACAAGTTATCTACAAACTGTTACTTATCTACAAGTAACAGTATATTCAAATAGGTGTAACTACCTTATCATATAATATCCCAACAAGTTATCTACTAATTGTTACTTATCTACAAGTAACAATATATCAATAAGGTACACATTATCTCTTATTCAAAATATAGATAACTGTCTGCTATTATCTGTTATTATTATCTTATCAACAAATTATCTATAAGCAACGACCCAAGGCTCATACTCCACGCTATAAATACAATCATCCAGGTTCTCTCTACACACTCCAGATTGACTACAGACTTATCTCACATCTCATTCTCATCTATACTTGAATGCATTACTCAAGTCTTTCTTTCTCTACATCTTAGACTGAGCTCTCACTTAGTCATTCTTCAATAATTGATGTATTTACTTGAGTGTCGGAGTGTTTTTCCTTTGTTTTGTAGGTCCCTCCTCTAAGTAAAGCCTACTTACTTCCCGACGACACAAGATTTGGAGTCCACTAAGGCCACATCTAGCTCGCATGTGGAATTTTCAGATTTTTGTAAGAACATTTGGCGCCCACCATGGGACCCAGGTAAAACTTACCCTATGGCCTTTCATCCCAATCCCTTGACGGTACTCATTCATGGTCAGCACATGTTCCAGTGTTAGACGCGACACCCCGGTCGACGTGTCTAACCCCCCACAGACTACTATGACAAACGCCAACACCATTTAGCAACTCAGAATCGCATGGCGGAGATGGAACACAAGTACCAGGAAGAAATCAGAAGGCTGAAAGCTGAACGTGATCAATACAAAGCCAGAGCAAGACATCCCGAGGGAGATGAACGCTCCCCTATCATCCTCGAAGAACAGACACAAGGCAAATCACATCCCCGACATGTCGACCCTCCACCCATTCGTAGTTCAACACAAGGCTACCGAATGGAGGGGCGTAACACACGACGCAACCCTTTTGTTGACCACATCAAGGAAGTCGACATCCCGTTCGGTTGGAAACCTCTGCACCTAGAAAGGTATGACGACACCACCGACCCGAATGAACATCTTGATGTCTTTCTCTCACAGGCAAATCTCTACACCAATAATGACGCCATATTATGCCGCGTATTCCCTACGTCTCTAAAGGGAGCCGTATTAGCATGATGGTGACCTCCCCGAGCAGTCCATTGACAGTTTCGACACCCTTGTCGAAAAATTTAGTGCACAATACACTACCAACTCATAAGATGACATCCGTTGCGCTAGCAACATCGCGACAAGCCGATAATGAACCCCTCCGTAGGTTTATGGAACGATTCTCGCATGTCACCTTGCAGATCAGAAATCTCAACCCTAAGGTAGCACTGCATTCCATTATGCTAGCCCTTCGACTTGGCAAGTTCATAGATAGTCTATGTAAGAAACCTCCCTCTAGCATGACGAAATACGCCAACGAGCCAAAGGTTACATACAGATGGAAGAAATGTCAAAGTTCAGAAACGAAGTTAGACAAGCCGGACAGAACCAAGACGAGTAGGAAGAAGCAACAATGACAGACCTATACTGGTTGGACAAAAAGCACAAGCCTAACGAGAGTCGGCCTCTCCAAATAAGACCCAGGTATGAGTGCTACACTCCCTGACGGTCAACTGTGCCACCGTCATGGAAGAAGCCTTCAACATGGAGGTACAGGTAACACTACCTCAACCACTTGCTCCTAAACCAGGGATGGACAAGACCAAATATTGTAGATATCATCACAGTAATGGTCATAACACAAAGGATTGCCAATCTTTAAAAGACAAAATTGAAGAACTCATACAGGCAGGGTACTTATCACGGTTTATAAAACGGCCTGATAATCACCCACCTAAAGTCAGGAGACATCAAGAAGATCAACAAGACGTTGGCAGAAGAAGAGCCAGAACAATTGACAAGGGACGAAAAAGGCAACACCAGGCTAGACAAGAGCATCAACCCCCTCGACAACAGGAGGACGAGCCTGCCCAACAAGTCCGAGGTGTAATCAATACCATCACGGGTGGGTTCCGCTACAACTAATGAATCAAAGGCCGGATGGTGTACTCTTTTTCCTATTCAAGTCCTTTTTTTCCCACTGGGTTTTGGCTTGAGAGTTTTTAACGAGGCTCATTTGAAGAATGACAAGGGAATATGTACTTTAATTGCTACATTAATAAAACATATTTCTCTTTATACATGTACTTGTGTCAACATTGCAGGAACATAACCAAAGCAGGACCAGAGCCTAACTACTCTCCAAGGTCCAGCCTTGACAAAACCCAGGACCATGTCCTGGTACTACTCTTCAAGGTCCACCCTTGGTGAACCTAGACAAAATCCAGGACGGGCGCATCTTGGCCATTCACAGGTTCATAAACCCAAGCTTTGGTAGACCGTCATGGTTCATAAACCCAAACCTTGGTCAACATCCACCTTCAGAGGTTTATAAATCCAAGCTCTGGTAGACTGTTAAGGTTCATAAACCCAAGCCTTGGTCAACCTCCACCTTCACAGGTTCATAAACCCAAGCTCTGGTAGACCGTCATGGTTCATAAATCCAAGCCTTGGTCGACCTCCACCTTCACAGGTTCATAAACCCAAGCTCTGGTAGACCGTCATGGTTCATAAACCCAAGCCTTGGTCGACCTCCACCTTCAAAGGTTCATAAATCCAAGCTCTGGTAGACTGTCAAGGTTCATAAACCCAAGCCTTGGTAGACCTTATTAAGCCTGAGAATCGCCTCGGTTGAAGACCCAAGGTCCGCCCTTGGAAGAAGGTTTGTAAACTCGGCTTCCCAGTCAATCTTACTAAGCCCAAGATCCATCTTGGCATGAAGACCCAAGGTCCGCCCTTGGAAGAAGGTTTGTAAACCTGGGTTCCCGGTCAACCTTTCTAAGCCCAAGATCCGTCATGGCATGAAGACCCAAAGTCCGCCCTTGGAAGAAAGTTTGTAAACCCGACTTCTCGGTCAACCTTATTAAGCCCGAGGTCCATCTCAACATGAAGACCCAGGGGTCAGCCCTCGGAAGAAGGTTCGTAATTCCATCCAACTGGTTGACCTTATTAAGCCTGGGATCCGTCTCAACATGAAGACTCGAGGTCCACCCTCGAAAGAAGGTTCATAATCCCATTTAATTGGTTGACCTTAGCAAGTCCGGGATTCATCTCGACAACCCAGAAATCCGTTCTCGGCCATTCATAGGGTGGACGCACCACTGGTATGCTCTCAGCAGCTCCCAAACCCAAGATCATGTCTTGGAAAATCTTGACAAAACCCAACACGAACAACTCCACTAGTACCAGCTCTGACAGACATGAGGTACAACTATGTCTACCCTCGACATATGTTATCATATTTCTTCCTTGCAGGAATATAAGTACTCAGGAACATAAGTCCCACAAAGCATACTTGGCACACAAAGGCCGGGGTCTGCCCTCGGTCTCCTATACATAAGAAAACTCTTGGTATTATTACAGACTATGCAACTTGGACACGGTCAACCATATTTATCATCAGATTTTGGCAAGGTCCATCCTTGACCGGAATAGTTATCAATAATCCCGGATGACTTACATTTTTCAAAGCTCGAGGACCATCCGTGATCAAACACGTATTCACCCATTATCCATTAAGGAAACATGAGGTATTTATAGCTTTACTCTGATGATTTCAGTGCTCACAAATTCCATTCGTGCAGGATTACGAGCCATACAAAAATCAAGGAAACATCTTTGGTATATCAAAGTCCAAGGCCCCCTTGGCATGTCGAAACCCAAGAAACATTCTTGGTACTAACTTCTATGGAGCCCCGACACCATAGATTCATCTATTTTGCAGGAATAATTATTCGAGAATATTGACAAACCAGGTTAGAGGCTCAGCCGATGGCTAGTATTCAACACAGATATCGATGGTTCGGCTAAGAATTTACAACCCGAACTGCCTTGTCTAGGTTCATCTGTCAACATGACCAAAGTCAAAGAACATTTGGCGGCATAAACCCGAGGTTCACCCTCGGTATTCTACAAAATCTGAGGTCTGTCCTCGGTACCCTAAAATACCCAAGGTTTGTCCTTGGACCGAGGTCCATCCTCGGTAATTCACAGGTTCATAAATCCAAGCTACGTCGAACTCATGGTTCTTAAGTCTAAAGTTTTGGTCGACCTCAATAAAGCTATCGACTTCAACATGTGACACCATCTGTCTACACTCAGGAGCTAACAAAATTCATTATACTACTATGACATTGGACATTGTGCATCAATGCTCATTCACCCTCTTTCGCCCATAAATTGGCTCAAAGGATGGGGGCTTATGTACAATCCAAAATAGTAAAATGACACGTAACCATCTCTTAAAGGTCACCATACATGTGGACACCCTTCACATCAGCACTGTCACATTAAAGAGGTGCTTATCCAACCTCCAAGTGCCAACCCGGACATATGTGTCCGGGTTCCAAGCCAACATCACTACAAGAACATGGACACCAACCTTCAACAGGAGCACGGACACCAACAATATTATCTTCTCATTAACAGCATATCAAATATGCTCGAATATTTAAATAGGTGTAACCACCTTATCTCCCTAACAAGTTATCTACAAACTGTTACTTATCTACAAGTAATAGTATATTCAAATAGGTGTAACTACCTTATCATATAATATCCCAACAAGTTGTCTATTAATTGTTACTTATCTACAAGTAACAATATATCAATAAGATACACATTATCTCTTATTCAAAATATAGATAATTGCCTACTATTATCTGTTATTATTATCTTATCAACAGATTATCTATAAGCAACGGCTCAAGGCCTATACTCCACACTATAAATACAACCATTCAGGTTCTCTCTACACATTCCAGATTGACTACACACTTATCTCACATCTCATTTTCATCCATACTTGAATGCATTAGTCAAGTCTTTCTTTCTCTACATCTTAGACTGAGTTCTCACTTAGTCATTCTTCGATAATTGATGTACTTGAGCGTTAGAATGTTTTTCCTTTGTTTTGCAGGTCCCTCCTCTAAGTAACAGCTACTCACTTCCCGACGACACAAGATTTGGAGTCCACTAAGGCCACATCTAGCTCGCATGTGGAATTTCCAGATTTTGGTAAGAACAAAAATCATATTTTTGGCAAAAGCTACCGGAGATGAGCTTTTACCTTGATTGTGGCTTGGAATTTCCCCAATGGGAATCCAAACATAACTGTGAATGCCATGTGCATAAGTTCCTTTTGTATTTGGGTTTGCTATACATCCGAAAATACTAAAGAAAAGTTGCGACAAAAGTTTGATTCTTTTTTATCCAGTTCTTAATTATTGCATATTACCTCTGTCTTGTTTAGTTCAAAATTTGAAAATAAACACTGTTGAATTGATAGTGGAGATTTCTCTAAGTTGTTTTCCTTGGGTACTAATATGTTACATATATCTGTTTGGAATCTTTGGTGAAGAAAGTGTATATTGTCATGTGCTACCTAACAAATAGTTTAATTTTTTATACTGTGTGGCATGGAAAAGAGTTGTATCTTATGCTTGGGCTTTGGATACTGCCCAAAAACCTTATGTGTGGCAGAAGCTGAACCAGAAGGTGACAGACCTTCTGCCAGAATGTAAGTCTGTCTAGCCTCTTGGCTAATGAAGCCTTAGCTGTCTTCATTGCTTCTACATATATGAATATATTGTAATTTTACACTATTCTACCCCAATTTATAGGTACGCAATGCTAGTGTGTTGGAAGGAGGATATTTGAGAAGGGAAAGGTTTAGAGAAATTTGGAGGAAGAGAACTTTTTATTACAACTCAATTCTTACTCACTTTGCCTTTGGCTTTTTACAAATGGTAGAGACCTCACCTATTTATACTAGTAGCACCTCCTTAACCAATGGCTAGGATTGTGCCAACACAACTTTAATCTAATGGCTAGAGATCATCCTCTAGAATTCTCCATAATTTTCCTAGCCTAGATATTTCCATGGTAGTTTCTAGGTTAATCTATTCTAGATATTTCTATGGAACAATCTAGAGTGGATCACTCTAGAATTTAGTCTATACACTTCTTAGATGTTTCTAGATATTGGGCCATTTAACAATTAAGCCCAATGGATCAAAAACTAAATTAAGTTTAATCTTCGACACCCCCCCTTAAACTTAATTTTGTAACTCCAAGCAATCTTCTCATCTTGACAAGGTCTTCATTCTTGAGTGGCTTGGTGAAGATATCTGCAGCTTGTTCTTGAGACTTCACATACTTTATATGCACCTCCTTTCTTGCAATGCATTCCCTTATATAATGATAGCGTGTATCAATGTGCTTGCTTTTGTCATGGAAGACTGGATTCTTTGCTAATGCTATTGCAGATTTGTTGTCAATATAAATATTGGTTGGCTCCTCTTGTTGCATATTCAGCTCCTTAAGCAAGTTCCTCAGCCAAATAGCATGGCAGACACATGATGTAGCTGCAACATACTCTGCTTCACAAGTAGACAGAGTGACAATAGGTTGTTTCTTCGACATCCATGTGAAAGCAGTATCTCCCATGAAGAACACAAATCCAGTGGTGTTTTTTCTATCGTCCGTGTCTCCAACCCAATCACTATCACTATACCCAGCAAGTTTATATTCATTAGAAGATAAATATAACACGCCAAGGTCGATATTACCTTTAATGTAGCGAAGAATTCTCTTTGCTGCTTTTAAGTGTGTAATAGTTGGAGACTCCATGAAGCGACTAATGAATCCAACAGCATAGAGGATGTCTGGTCTAGTGCATGTCAGGTAGCGCAGACTCCCAACTAAGCTTTTGAACAAAGTAGGATCAACATATTCTCCTTCACCATACTTGGAAAGCTTGACTGCACATTCTATTGGCGTGTTGATAGGCTTGCAATCCTCCATCTTGAATTTCTTCAATATCTCTCTTGCATACCCTTCTTGAGTGATGAAAATGCCTTCTTCTTTCTGCTTGATTTCAATGCCCAGATAGTATGCCATTTGCCCAATGTCTGTCATCTCAAACTCTTTCTTCATTACTTTCTTGAACTCTTCAAACATCCTTGGATTATTTCCGG
>PYAF01000900.1:7659-25905 GCA_007407185.1 Glycine tomentella
AGTGTCCTCTTACTTGGCATGTTCATGAAGTTTCTCTCTTCTTCTAGCTTATTCACGTGGACAACAAAGAAGGAGGAGAAAATTTACTTTCTTTCATGCTACTTTGTATAAATAATTCCCAAAGCATGATGGCTTCTTATCCCTTCATCAATGGTGGCTTACAAGTGACTAGATGTTTCTTAAGCCTTCATGATTGTATATTATCATTTTAATTTATGAAGCTTAAGATATTTTTCTATTTATCATGTTTTCATTTTCTTAAAGAGAAGAAAATTATGTGGTTTTTCTTGTATCCACATGTCACCTTTTATGAAGAAGAATTCAATTTAAAGATAGCTTCACACATGGCTTTCATTGGAAGGAAGTAAAATTCAATTCGAATTCATCTTCACACATGACCTTTTATAGAAGAAGTAAAGTTCAATTTGAACTCTTCTACCTAAAGGATAATATTAAATAATAGAACTCTAGAGTTTTACAGAAACTGACTTCAATTACAGTATAAATTGCTCACAAGCAGTCTATACAGAGTGCCACACAGACTTTACATACAAGACTGCTCTTACCTTAATTCTAATTGGTCCATACTACTTTTGACCATCAAAATTACTAAACCATTTTATTAAATAAGTCTATATATACTAAAATTAAGAGAAAATTTCATAAATTTTATTTATCATTTTCCTATATTTTTCTGATGCTTGAATTCTTCTGAATAAAGTTTCAAAGTTATTACCTTATAAAATTCATAGAAATTCTATTCTAGGGTTTTCTGTCACAAAGTATTTTGATAATCTGCCATCTAAGAGTATTCTATAATTTCATCAAGTTTTCACAAAATCTCTAAGTCTGTCTCAGACAATTTTAATCTTAAGGGTATTATGGTAATTTCTAAAGTATCCAAGGGTATTTGTGTAATTTTACCTTAAGGGCATTTCTGTAATTTCTGCTTCAAGGGAAGGGTAGTATGGTCATTTCTTTTAAACTATTTTTTTTTGTAATATCTCTAATTAATATTTCGCCCAAATAACTTAAATATAGATCAATCAAGTCTCACATAACCTAACACTCATATCAAATAGTTGTGCAAGAAACATTTTGACCATACATTTGCAGTTATTGAAATTTTAGGTTGTTACACTTTGGCCCAAACGCGGAGCTCTATATACCAAATCAAAGATAATTCAATATAGATTTCAAACACAAGGTTAACATTAACATTCGGGGTTAAATACCCATTCAAATTTAAAAGGGACTAAAATGGTGTTTTGGAGGTCCACATCAAGAAGACATCATTTTTAAATTCTGATCACGCCAATGTAACCAGGGTTCAACGAAGGTCACGAAAATGACATCAATTTTATATAAAAGGAAACTTTTACAACGTCCCATTTTCAAAAGGTTTTCAAAGGATGTCTAAAAACACCATTAACGGTACCCAAATCACTAGAGATACTGAGAGAAGCTTAAACTAACTAGGAGAAGACAAGGAAACCATGGTTACCTTGAAGAAACCAAGAAAAGAGGATTGGAGGCTTCATCCTCTACCGAATCCTCGAGTTGAGTTTTGAAGATTCCGCTCCGATTAAAGTGTTCCTCTTTGTGCGGTGGTCCGACGACAAGCAGCGGTGGCTCGTGATGGTCACCTATGGCTGTGGGTGGTGGAAGTGGAGGTTCTAGGGTTTAAGTGAGAGTTTAGAGAGATATAGAAGTGAAAAACATGTTTTTTGGCCCTGCTGAACGTATTTATAAGCTACAGATCTTGCTTAGCAAGATTTAATTGCTCAGCGCAATTTTCTCTCTGTCTGGAATTGCACTTAACGCGCTGATCACCCTTAGTAGAACATCAAAGTTGTTATTTTTCTAATCCCAACTATCAAGATATGAATAGATGGGATGTGAACCTACTGTCGAAAGTTGAAGGCGATCCAACGGTTAACGATTCCGATATTGTAGTTTTACTAAAATAGGTTTTGGTTCAAACTATCAATCACACATTTTAAACATAGATCAAACAAACTTCATATAACCTAACATCCACACCAAGCAGTTGCACAAGGATAATTTACACAACACTTCAACTAATCTAAAATAATAAAATAATCAAATAACACAAGAAATACATCAAACATATATTTTCAGTTGTCGAAATTTCAGGGTGTTGCAATCTCAAAGGGTTCCGCTTCACTACTTTTCCAGACAGTGGCACTAGGAGGATTTACCTTTCTTGCTGTTGGCCTATGCTCAAATATAACATTGTTCAAATTGGAAGTAATAGTCTGTCAGATGGGGAACTCTTGAAAAATTGGTTCCCTTGGCTCTTACTATCTTAGAGAATTGAATTCTTCATGAGGACGTACTTCCCTAGTGCAATTGTAGGAATAGTTGAAAAGATTTATCCCAAGGAAGCATTCTTTCATAGGTGTAGCAGAATAAGCTTTTCAATCTCTATTCTTGCATTTTTAGATGAAGAATATGATAACCAACGTCACCTTTCTCCTTCCAGACTTTGTTGCAAGTCTACCACTCCATAACTTTCTATCCTCTGAAACCATGATACAATTTGGTATTAAGATTAGGATGAACAGTAATGTATGAATGCTTTTGAATAGGTGTTTTTGAAGGTAAGATCTACTTTGTTGCTCGTTTTTCATCTAGCCTCATCAATCTTCTATCAAGCCTAGGAAAAAGGATTGTCAATCTAATAGAAGGTAAGATCTACTTTATTGCTCGTTGTTCATCTTGCCTCATCAATCTTCTATCAACCCTAGGAAAGAAGTTTGTTAATTTGATAGGCACTTTAGTTAACATCACAATCTTCATTTGCTATAGACGCTCAATTATGACCTCTATGGGGACAAATTTTGGCACTCTATATATATCCTCTAAGCATCTGAGTCTATTAGCATCTATTGTATCAGACTAAGCAACATCAAAAAGTTATTCATCAACATCAGACACTGGCCTTGGTCGAACTGATGCAATTCTAGGGTTTGTGTCAATAATGTCATCTTCTGGTTCTACAAGAGATGCTTCAATAACAGACAATAGCATGGCCTCTTCTAGAGCTTCCTTCTCTACTGGATCTATATCTTCAGAAATAATGGTGGCTTTCATTTGAGCAACATCTAGAGACAAGATCTTAGTTTTATGTTCTACTATAGATTAGAATTTTTCCAAGTCATCTATCTCAGCTCTCTTCATCTCTTGTTCAGATTGTGCTTGTATTGACTCAATAATAATAGCTTTAGGCACTAGCTCACCATCTATGTACATCATGGTAGCCTTCTTAACACTCTGCCTTTGAACTTCTTCAACAATCAATGTCTTTAGAGATTCCAAAATAAGTTCATCTAGAATTTGTTCAGATAATATGCCTACCAAGACAACGTTCTTTGCATCTTCAACCAACTTCCTCTTATGCTCATTAGCTGATAAAGGTTTCCCACATGCAAGGACAACTTCTTCCAACTCCAAAGCCTCTTTCCTTTCTAGAGTCTCATCCAACTTGGCCTTCTTGTGGGCTTCAATCAGAGACTGCTCTTAGCCTTAGAAAGGTTATAACTCTCTTTCTGCTAATGGGAGAAAGAATAGTTTTATTTTGGGTATGAGGTGGCGAGGAAGGTACGATTGAGGTGGAAGAGCTAGAGAAGGTGAAGGTGTAGGTGTCGGAGTCTCAAGAATCTCAACATTAGATTCTTGGTCCTTTAGGGATGAGGTTGGTTGAGGTTTGAGAGATATAGGAACCTGAGATACAAATTCTTGTAGTTTGGGTGGTGAGGGAGATCTAAGCTGAGATTGGGGGTGTTTGATTTCGATGGGTGGTTGTTTGGTTGTTGGTCGAGATTTAGGTTTAGACATAGAGTCTAGAGCCTTCATCTTTTGAGTTGTTCTAGGGTCTAAAAGTGGTTCTTACTTTGGAATGTTGGCTTGGTATGAAAGTTTGGGTTCAAATGAAGGTAGGGGGTCTTTTCTTTTTGTGGGTAGTTTGGGTCTGGATTTCCTAGGTTTAGGTTTAGGTTTAGGTTGGGCTTGCTCCCGTTGCATCTGTTGAGATGCAGATCCAAACTCAAGATCAACATGTTTATCCTGAGTGCCCATCATCTAACAACGGTTCTTCCCTAAGCTCCTTCTTGACCTTTCTCTTAATATGCTTCTAAGCATACTCTTGGGAATTATAAGTAATCCTGATTTTCACAAAGGTCATCCCTTTAAGTTGTGTTGCCCTTCAAAATGGTGCCATGCCAAACACATCAACACCAGCATCCCTCATAATATGAGTGAAAAACATACCATAAAGGACAAGGTTCTTCATCACTTTGGGGTTGAATTAGTCTTTAAGCTTGCATATGTTTGATTAGGTCGAGAATCTATAAGGGGGTTGAATAGATTCTTTGAAAACCTTTACCAAATCTTTCTTAACACTGATTTAATACAACCCTTTAAATCAATCAAAGTTTTCTCAAAAGATCTTTAGAAAATAGAAACTTTTAAGGTGACCCTTTGAAATCGATTCCACTCCCACGATGATTACAAAAAATAGAGTTATAGAGAATAGGAAAATTGTTAGATATAGGGGGAGCATCATGAAGACTAACAAGGAATTGTTTCAAAAATGTGTTTTGAGCTTTCAACATGCTTGAAGTTAATGACATAATTCAAATGTAAGAGAAAGGCAATCTGATTGATCCATACATGCATTCATTCATTCATCTAAAAGCTTAAATGTCTTTTCCTAAAACATCAAAGCTTTTTGTAATTCAATTTAAGTTTTAAATTGATTAAAAGGTTTTGGAAAAATGGATTTTCTACTGCCTTAATCGATTACTTGAGTATTATAATCGATTATTTTGTTCTTCGTGAAATTTGGAAAATCTTTATAAATAGTTTAATCGATTAACTATCGGACGATTATTTGGCCTTTGATTGAAACTAGAACTACTATGTTAAATGTTTTAATCGATTACCAACATTTGTAATCGATTACATAGTTGAAATCAGTTTTATGACTTCCTGGTTTAATCGATTACCATTGTTCGTAATCGATTATATAATTGAACTCAGCTTTTAAGGTTTGCTGGTTTAATCGATTACCAAACCTTGTAATCGATTACACAGTTCATTTTGTGAAAATGTACTTCCTGGTTTAATCGATTATAGCTCGGGATAATCGATTATTTTGATCATAGCTGAAACCCAGAAAACTTCATGAACATATTAATCGATTATAGATGTATTTTAATCGATTACAAATGCGTATTAATCGATTATTTGGAGTGTGTAATCGATTACAGTTAGTTCAACTTTCTGTTATAAATAGAATGAAAGCTTAGCTCGAAAATAACTTTTTTCATTTGTAATTCTGAGTATACACAAGCTTTCTATTCTCTCTCAAAGTGATTTTCTGAGTTCTATTACTTCTTGCCACTTTCAAATCATTCATGGGTTATTGAGTGAATCTTGAGCAAGAAACTTTTTCAAAGATAAGGAAAATATGGGCAGATTCACTTTTGCTATTCAACTTGGATTTGGTAATGCATGTGCATTACATTCTATGGATCATCAGGTTGTATTTCTCCTTAACCTTTGTGTGTAAATTCGCATTCTGAAATTCTGTTGAAATTACTATTGTAAGTGGGTTCTTCTAGCTTGGTTCTAGAGAAGGGTTCTCTAGATTAAAGAACAGAGTAATGTTCTCTAGTTCTTGCTCCTTAGAATTCTAATAGGTTTTAGTTTTCTATTCTTTATCTAGGGTTGATAAAGGGGAGATCTTGTAATAAGCTTGTAAGAACAAGATTTATAATATTGGAACTCTAATCTAGTGTTGATTAGAAGAAACTCGATGTAACTTCAATTGTGAAGTGAACCAGTATAATTGCTTGTGTGATTGTTTCTTTATCTCTTATACTCTGATTGATCATTGATTCTTTGTTTCATATTCATTGTTTAACAAGTACTGTTTTGAGCTGATTGTTTCCAAGGGGCTGAGCAATTTGATTGAGTAATAAGATTTCTTGGTTTTGAAAGTGATAAAGATCCTTAAAACTCTGATTTGAATAATTTTTAAAATACCAAGGTTTAACCAATTCACCGCCCTCTCTTGGTTATTATGAGTATTCCCTTTATTTTCAAAAATCACACAAGAGTTTATGTTGGTCCTGTCTAATCCAGACCTACATCCAGTTTTTTTACTATATCCCCCTTAGAACATCCACTATATAGAGAACTCTAGTAACACTATGCACACAATCCTCTAATAGAAAAACAATCTTTCTCTTCAACCCTATAAGAAAAGATCTAGAATTGAAACCCTATCAATTCTTCAACATCCCTAGTAAATCTAACCAAGAACAACACCTGAAACATGTAACCCTTCGATCTTCAATGTTTCTCCACACGTTGATCAATACATGATTTGCAAAATGAGTGATTCTTTGATCAACTTCAATCTTCAGACGTATTGCATTGTTATTCTCTTTTAAAATTCTCTTGAAATGTTCGTCATAGATTTTGAATGAATCAAGAGTCTTTTAAAAACAAAACACGTAGGGGTATTTATAAGTATTGACAGTTAAAACTTATCTAATCGATTATAGAAACAAGTAATCGATTAATTCATCAAAATCCCCTTTGTTCTACAATTTCAAAAACTGGTTAATTGATTATCAAAAAGGCATAATCGATTAATTCGTTTCAATATTAGAATATCAGTTCCTTTTGTGCTGGCTGGATAATCATTTATTATGTCTAGTAATCGATTATAGATTTAGAGAAAGAACTTTCCTTTGTTTTCAGGAGTTCGGTAATCAATTATCCTAAGCAGCGAAACCTTCTTTCTTCTAATGTAGGCTTGGGCAATCGATTCCAAATGAGGCAATAGATTAATTCGATGCTACTAGCAAAATTTCAAGTAGAAGTAAGTTCTTAAGAAACTTAGAGACAAAGAATAATTCATTTACTACAAATGCCTCACTTATCAAAGTGTGTTAGGCATTTGTAAAATTATAAAACCAAAAACTAAATTAGGAGCTTCATGCTCTTCAAGTTTTGTTCTAACAGTCTCCCTCTTTTTGGTTTTAATAATGCCAAATCTATATGATGTGTGTTGATGTTTTCCTTACACAATACTTGTTCTACAACATGCTTCACAAACACATTAGTAGCATCTTTTCAATTCAAGTCAGGTTTTATTTTAATTAGCTATTAAAAGGATCAATTTTCTCAAAGAAACATAAAAATGTTTCTTCTCCTTTTGGCATCAGAAAGCCAAAAAGAGTGTGTATCAGAAATAATGTAAACAATAACAGCTCAAGACACACAAAACTGAGAAAAGGAAGATATAATATCATTAATAAAAGATATTACACTTGATTAAGAAAAAGTAGCATAACCAAAATGCAAAATAAACAATTAGAGAAGAAAAGATCAAGCCTAAACTATATGCTTATGAGCTATGAGACTAATTATCTTAAGGCTCTAGAGGGATCCTAAAGGATAACTAAGGATTAGATATCATCCACACGAGGTTCCCCTATAGCATCCAACCTTTCAGAGATAGATTCAAAGCACTCCTTAAGCTCAACATAGTCTTCTTTGTGTATCCTTATGAGCTCATCCATCTTGGCTAACATCATCTGCTCAAAGAGGCTCATGGGCTCCTCTTCTACTATTAATTGTTCTATTTGGTTTTCTCTATTCTTCTCAATCCATCCAATCCCAGCTTCTTCAGACTTGATGTATGGCATCGGCTTCAATACTTTGGTCTTCACTTCAAATTCTGCTTCAACAAAGCCAAAGACTTCCTCTTGGGTATCAACACCAAAGTAGTCAAGAATCCTGGATATCAGAACTGCATAAGGACATTTGAAAGAGCTAATCCTTTTCGTCTTCAACATGATATCAACAATAACGTTGACCCAATTAATCTTCAGCTTCCCTTGCATAAGACCGATAAAGAGAAGATCCTCCTTCCATTAGTTAAGCATGATTGCTCCCCTTTGGAGTAATAATCCAAGCAACCTCATAGGCCAAAAGCCTGTGCTCAAGCAACAATGGTTCAGTACCAAAAAATTCATTTCCCTTTGCTTTCATAACAACAGTAGCATAGGTAAAGGGATTCTTCATCGTAGACCTTTACTTTTCGACCTTGTTGAAATAAAATCCAGCTTCCTTGAGACCTAACTGGTCCTAACTGGTTCACCATAATTCCTTTTGACGATAACCCAACAATGTCAAATCAAACTCTGGTATCACCACAATCTTCTACCCTTTCACTTCAACACACTAGAACCCAATATCACCATCAATATCAGTTGTGGTATAGAAATATTTTACTAGGTCTATGTAGTAGGTGCCCTTCATCTCCACCAGCTTCTTCAACCCATGATACTCAATCAACTCAGGAAAAGTGAAGCCTTCATTTCTGAGCCACGCCAAACTGACATACTTAGGTTGAATCATCTTCTTCTTTGCATAACTAAATTTGTACGAAGCCCTATAATGTTCTTCAAAAAACCAACGAGTTGCTTTAGATGTAGTAGGAGACGACGAAGACTGTGCAACCCATTTTCCTTTGATTAAAGGACCACCCTTTGTTGGTTCTTTCTCCTTCTTCGTTTTGGGGGCTATGGCTTTGTGTCCAATGTCCTTTATCCTCTTGTTCTTCTTCTCTTCCATTGATGGAGGTTGAGGAAGAAGGTAGAAAGAGAGGTTTAAGTGTTTAAAAGGTTGAAAGGATAATAAAGATACTTTCTAAGGTTTCGAAAATAGGTCTAATATAGAATGTGAAAGGTTTCAACGTAAGCTTTAAAAATAACAGGGAAGGTGTCTTTGTAGTTGTTGAAAATGTTTCAGACGCTGGTAATCAATTGCCTAATGTGGTAATCAATTGCAGGTTCAGACAGAGAGGTAGGCTTTTTGTCTTCACTGAAATAATTGATTGCCTAGGTTGGTAATCAATTATAGGTTTACCTAGAGAGTTTAGATATTTTCCTTAGCTCGAAATAATCGATTATCATGCATGCTAAAACAAAAGTTTCCAGAATTAAACATGCTAAAATGGCTTCATGAATGTTAAAAGTTCAAGAATGCAAACCACATGTACAAACAACAAATCAAACAAATGTAAATGCATATGATGATTGAGTACTCGTTAATTGGCTTATGTAAGATTAGACTCACTTAGAATGCCAAGTTCATTACGAAGGTGAAAGAACCTATCCCTTGCTAAAGATTTAGTGAAGATATTAGCTTGTTGTGAGTGTATATCAATAAATTCTATATCACAATCGCCGTTGTGAATATGATCCTAATGAAATGATGTCTAATCTTTATATGCTTCTTCCTAGAATGCATGATCGGATTTTTGGTGAGACTAATGGCACTAGTGTTATCAAAATTTAAATGAATGTGTTCTAAATGCAATAGAAAATTAGAAAGTTGTTGTTTAAGCCACAAAATATGTGCACAACAACTCCTTGCACTAATGTACTCAACTTCAGCCATAGATAAGGCAACACATGCTTGCTTCTTGCTATTCCAAGATGTTAGACCATGTCCTAATAAGTGACAAGTACCACTTGTACTCTTATTATCTAGTTTTCATCAAACAAACTCAGAATCTGAGTATCCCACTATGAAGATCTTAACACCTTTAAGGTACCAAAAGCCAACATCTAAGGTTCCTCTAAGATACTTCATGACTCTCTTAACTACTGAGAAATGAGATTCTCTAGGACATGATTGATAGAGACCAAACATGCAAACACTAAACATAATGTCAGGTCTGCTAGTAGTCAAATAGAGTAGAGAGCCAATGCCACCTTTGTACTTTGTTTGGTCAATGAGATTCCCTTTTTCATCCGCACTAAGGTAGTAATTTGTAGCCATAGGAGTTGCAGCCTCCTTGTTTCTATCCATATAAAACTTCTTAAGAAGTTCCTTGTAATACTTGGTTTGATGGAGAAAATATCCATGGTCCATTTGCTTCACTTGAAGACCAAGGAAATAGTTCAGCTCTTCCATCATTGGCATTTCAAACTCCCCCTGCATCTTATGCACAAAATCTTCACAGAAAAATTTATAAGAGGAGCCAAATATGATGTCATCTAAATAAACCCGCACAAGAAAGATGTCATGAGATGATGTCTTATCAACTTTTCCTCTTTCAAATTTTTTATGAACAAAAAGTTGGTAAGTCTGTCATACCATTGTCTTGGTGCTTATTTAAGTCAATAGAGATCTTTTTTAAGCTTATACACATAAATAGTATTTTTATGATCCTCAAAACCAAGAGGTTGAGAAACATAGACTTTTTCTTCAATACATCCATTTAGAAAAGCACTATTCACATCCATTTGGTATAGTTTAAAGTCCATAACACAAGCAAATGCAGGCAACAATCTCACAGGTTCTAATCTAGCTATTGAAGCATACAATTCACCAAAGTCTATACCTTCTTGTTGGTTATAACCTTTGGCTACTAGCCTTGCTTTTTTCCTAGTTATCACATCATGTTCATCTAGCTTATTTTTGAAAACCCATTTTGTACCTATAATGTTTGTCTTACAAGGCTTGGGTAGTAGTTCCTAAACTTCATTTTTTTAAGCTGATTAAGCTCATCATGCATTGCCATAACCTAAAATTCATCAACAAGCGCCTTTTCAACAGTTTAAGGTTCTATCATAGACACAAATGCATAGAATTCACAAAACAGATTGAGTAAGTGTCGAGTAGAAACTCCCTTTGCAATATCACTATGGTGTTGTCAATAGAAAGACCTTTAGGTTCTTTCCACTCCTTAGGAAGACTATTGTGTTGTAGTTAGTGTCCTTCAAGAGGGTTATTGTTCACTACCTTTTCACTTGTAGGAATGGATTCTTTAGGACTTCCTACATCGTCACTGTAACATCCTTCCAATGACTATATTATGCATAGGTCATAATAAATAACTAGAAGATGTTAACTTTTCTAATGTAAAATTTTTAACCAAAATCGATTGAGAAAAACTTATCTCAATCTTAGAAAAATACGCTTATATAGAGCCTGTAGAGACTTTTTGGTTTCTTTAATAAATTACAACTTAGTAATAACTTGTAAATAATATTCCCTACAATAATAGTAATGTCCATATATTACAAAGCATATAACAAAATACTACAAGTCCGCAACATTAAAAGAAATCTTCCAACTTGTCCTCACTTTGTAGCTCCTCCTTTCGATTTACCTGTCTGAAATGACACAGGAACATACTAAAATAGTGAGAATTCCAAAGAATTTCCAGTAGGTGAAAATTTACTTATCATACAGTGTCATCGTCATCATTCCAGCTACTTCGGTTTATTAAGAAAACATGTGAACAATTAGTTGATTTTTAATTTCATAAACATATAACCCGAAGTAGATTCATTTTATTCACAAACACTTAAAAATAATCTCATACTTCATCATTAATGCAAACATCATTTTCAATCATGTCAATGCATAGCTTATCCTTGTTATTTTCCTCTTTAATACCCTAAACTAGATAATGAGCTCATTACTAGACTTAGGTTGCTCCTGCAGGGTCGTGCTTAGCTCAACTGTATCACCCTTGGGTCAATATGTCTTTCCCGCAGAGTTGTGCTCAGCTTAACCGTATCACCCATTAGGTACCATCAGGGTCATGCTCAGCTTAACTGTATCACCCTTCAGGTATTATCTTTCTTTAGTATTTCCCTCAAGGTCGTGCTCGGCTTAACCGTATCACCCTTTGGGCACCATCAAGGTCGTGCTCGGCTTAACCGCATCACCCTTCAGGTCTTATCTTTTTATCTTTCTTAATTCACATGACATGCTCAATGACATGCAAAGCTACATAACTCATGTCATACAATTATGTCACAAAACATCAAGATTTCATACAAAAAGAAAATCATAACAAAGAACATCATAACAACAAGATTTCTTACTACATATGATTCGGTTCTTCCTATAATCTATACTCATCTAACAGTCATTAAATTCTCATCCTTTAGTATGTTAAACTAGACTTCCTAAGCTTTTGAAAAAGGTATCACATGCCTCAATTGGAGTTATAAAACTCTAGATATAATATTTTAAAAATAAAATTTCAAATCTGCCAGCAGTCTCAAAATTCCACACTAACATCTCCTAGTGTTTTCATGATTTCAAGCAGTAAAAATTCTAGTTTTAGATGAAATTTTTATTTGTTATAGCTGACATTTGGATCTTTAATTCCATATATCATACACCTTATTTGAGTAAGAAATAAGAAATGAGAGAGAAATAAATTTTGTAAAACGGATGGCAGAAGCTATTTGGGTGTGGACAGTTTGGGACATCTTGAGCTAAATAAATTTATGGGAATGATTCACAACTTAGTTTGGTCCCATATTTTATGAAAACATAGAGGACATCCTAAGCTTTAAAATGAGTCATCAAACATCTCGTTTAGTTAAGTATAGAAGGAGATATGAAAATTTCAAATAGCCCAAAATTCCGCTTACAGCCATACGAATAATCTCAAGAATCAAATGATAAATAAACCTAACTTTCACCTACCTCAAACAAGTTTTCTTCCAATTCCTCCATGTATTTGGCTGCACCTCAAGTTATTGAAAGAATGAAATGCTTTGGAAAGGTGAAGAAGGCAACAGAAGTGAAGGACTATGGTTTCTATATCAAGAAGGAAGTGAGAAAGCAAAGTGAAGAGAGAAAATGCAATTGGCAGTAAGTTTGAGGGGAATAGCATGGCTTGTGCAGAATTTTAATTCAAGGGGGTATTTATAGAAAACATTTTGGTTTGGAATAAAGAAATTAGTTAGGATGTAACTTAGTTAGTAGTTAGATTAGTCCTAAGTTGACTAAGTAATTATAACCTAAGGAAAATATCTAAAAGTTTTGTCTTTATTCATTTAATGCCATGTTATCTTCAAATAAAGCAATATTCCTTTGAGCTTGGCTGTCCTATGCATGTGGAATGGAGTGTTCAAGAAGCCAAATATGATTTTTCCTAAGCTTGGTTGCAAAATTATCTTTTATACAAAGTTCTAGAGCTTACACGTTAACTTACACATGTTTTCACTTCCATATAGCTTCAAATCTCACGTATAAGCTTGTTTGGTATTATGTTTTTGTTTCTTTTAATTTATATCTAGTGTACTTCATGTGTCTTCCAATTCATATACTAGCTACATATGTGACATACATTTAAAATGTAAGCCTTTGCCCAAAATCCTACATAGCTAATATTGGTTTCTTTTCTTAAATTAACTAACCATAACTAAATATATTCTAAGCATTTCTAAACTTGTCACTTGAATGCATTAGCTTCTATTCTATCTTTCTTGTACTACCATCATAGGTGTTTCTCATGTGATAATTTTCCTCATCATATTATCACATGGTCTGAAACTATACCTCATGATAGCTTTAGATATTCATGAAATTTTCTTTCATTTTTATTATAATGTTTATTTACTTATATTTATTATATTGGGTAGTAAAATTTAGAGACTTATCTTCTAACTTACCTAATCATAAATTTTTGGCCAGTCTAGGTACTCCTAGTTTTCTTATGATATTTATTTGTTACTAAGGATAATTTGGTAATTTGTCATCCTAGGGGTATTTCTATAATTTCATCAAGTCTATACAAAATATCTAAGACAATAAGGGTATTTTGGTAGCTTGTCAATCACCACAGGGGTATTATTGTAATTTTACTTCAAAATATCTAATCAAAAGATTCAAGGATATTTTGGTAATTTGTCACTTACTCAGGAGCATTTTTGTAATTTCTCTTTTTGTCTCTAACTAACATAATTAAATTTTTGGGATGTTACCGTCACTATCATAAGAGAGACTTTTGCTAATCTTTGGGGGTTATATTCATCAAAGACTACATGCATAGACTCTTCTATTCTTAGTGTACATTTATTAAAGACTTGATATGCTTTGCTATTTGTAGAATAACCCAAGAATAGACCTTCATCTGACTTTGAATCAAAATTCCCAAGTAACTCCTTACCATTGTTCAAAATAAAATATTTACCACCAAAAACTTTGAAATGTGACACATTTGGTTTTCTTCCCTTGTATATCCCATAATGAGTTAATCTCAGAATGGGTCTAATCATCACCGTATTGAGTAATAGCAAGTTGTGGTAACGATATCTGCCAAAAAATATTTAGGCAAATTATTCTTGTTAAGCATGATCTTTGCTAGTTCCTTAAGGGACCTATTTTTCCTCTCCACAACTCCATTTTGATGTGGTGTTCTTGTAGCGGAAATTTATGATTAATTCCATTTTGTTCACAAAACAGCTTAAAGTCCTCTTTTTGAAATTCTCCACTATGGTCACTTCTCAAACTTTTAATTTAGAAATCCTTTTCATTTTGAATAAGTTTGGCAAGTTTTAGAAAAGCTTTAAAAGCGTCACTTTTAGAAGATATGAATAAAGTCTAGGTATATCTAGAGTAATCATCTACAATAACTAAAGCATAGTAATTCCCTCCAATGCTCACGGTTCTAGAAGGACCAAAAAGACCTAAATGTAAAAGTTCAAGCACTCTAGAGGTAGAAACTATATTTTTAGATTTGAAAGATACTCTAGTTTGTTTTTCCTTTTGACATGCATTACATAATCCATCCTTCTTAAATTTGAGCTTTGGGAGACCTCTAACTAAGTCCTTAGAGACTAGCTTATTTAGTTGATCCATGTGGATATGAGTTATTCTTTTATGCCAAAGCCAAGAGAGATCATCATTACTTATTAAACCAGCCATGTTGGAGTGAGATACACTTTCCACATTAAAGCATATAGATATTGCTAATATGTTTACCAACAAACTTAATGTTGTTTGAAAATGGTTTAGTTATTGTGTAGCACTCAATTAAAAACAATTTTAAAACCATTATCACAAAGTTTGCTTATGCTTAACAAGTTATGTTTTAGCCCTTCAACATATAAACATTCTTTATGGAGATAGTTAGAGAATTACCGATATTACCCACACCGAGAATCTTTCCTTTGTTGTTGTCACCATATGTTACAAATCCTTCTTCCTTATCTTTTACAGACATGAACTTTGACTTGTCTCCTATCATATGCGTTAAGCAGCCACTGTCAAATACCATAGTTATTTATCCGTTGCTAAGCACACCTACAAGCATATTTAGAAGGTAGATTTAGGTACCAAAATAATGTTGGGTCCTTTTTGGTTAGTGACCTTGTTAGTTCCCTTGGGAATCCACTTGTATTTCGCACTTGGAACTCCATACCTTTTTATCATGCACCTAAAAGTAGAATGTCCTTTATTGATACAATAATGACATATCCTGAAGGGTAAGCTAATTAGCTTGTGTAGTTAAAGACATTTTTGTATACTTTCTACTTCTTGTTGTGTGTATAACCCAAACCAGCCTTTTTGATAACACATTTTTGTTTTGCAAGTAATGCTTCCAAATTGTCTCTCCCATAGTGAACTTGTATAAAGTTTTGAGCAAGTATTCAACCTTTACTTCTAAAATTTTACATCCTTCACAAGGAAAAGCGACATTAGTGGTGTTAGTGCAATTACAAGAAGAGTTGTTCTTTTCTTTTTCTAAAATATTTTTGACAACTCTTTTTGAATTTCCACTAATTTATACACATTCCACTTCGGTTTTCCTTTTAGAAGATTTTTTTGCAATGGCCAACTTTTGTGCTTCTTGATGCATTTCATTGAACGTATCTAATAGCTTGTCAAAGTTATCATCCTCTTCCAAATCATAAATGGTTACCTCACTTTCAACTTCATTGTTTTCCATTAGACACAAATTTGCTTCATCCTCTTCACTATTGCCACTGGAAGTTGTTGATTCATCATCATCTTAAGCAATATATGCCTTCTTCTTCTTTTTGAATGAACCCTTATTCTTCTTATGTCCTTGTTGCTTCTTTTGGTAGATGGGGCAGTCTACCTTAATGTGACCTATCTTTTCGCACTTGAAGCAAGTGTATTCATTGGAGGAAGATAATTCTCCGTTCTTGAGATTCTTCTTAGGCTGAAAGGTTCGGTTTCCATAGTTCTTCTTTTTCTTAAGGAATTTGTTGAACCTTTTTATGAGCAAGTTCAGATTTTCAGCATTCAACCCTTCTGCATTGTCATCCTCACTTTCATCACTTGATGGAGTGCTAGTCATTAATGCTAAGCTTATGTTTCTCTTGTCTATAGCTTGTTCTTCAGCCATTCTTGTCATGGCAACAAGGTCTTTTGATTCAGAAATAGCTGTGACCTTTGGCTGCCATGTTCTATTGAGGGATTTCAGCATTTTGACATTGATCTCTTTATATTAAAAAATATTTCCAAAACCCTTGATATGGTTTACAATATGTGTAAATCTTTTTTGCACATCCCCTATAGTTTCCCCTTGCTTCATCCTAAAGGTTTCATATCCTTGGATAAGCGAATTCTTCCAATCTCTTCTTACTTTCGGTATTCCTTCATGCATGACTTGGATTAAATCCTACATCTCTTTGGAAGTTGTGCACGTGGGCACCCTGAAAAACTCATAAGAATTTGATGAGGAATGTATAATGTTCATTGCCTTGGAATCATGTTCACCTTTTTTAATCTTTTCTTGTGATCGAGATTCGTAAGGTTTCTCTACAGTTTTGTTATCAACTACATGGGTTGGAATGGTATATCCATTAACAACTACACTCCAAATGTTTGATTAGGCTGAGAATCTATAAGGGGATTGAATCGATTCTTTGAAAACCTTTACCAAATCGTTCTTAACACCGATTTAAAACAACCCTTTAAATCAATCAAAGTTTTCTCAAAAGATCTTTAGAAAATAGAAACTTTTAAGATGAAATCGATTCCACTCCCAAGATGATTACCAAACATAGAGTTATAGAGAATAACATAATCACATAAGAGTTTATGTTTGTTCAATCGAATCCGAACCTACATCCAATTTGTTTTACTAAGTCCCCCTTAGAACATCCACTATATAAAGAACTCTAGTACAAAACTATGCACACACAATCCTCTAATAGAAAACAATCTTTTTCTACAACCTACAAGAAAAGATCTAGAAATGAAACCTATCAATTCTTCAACATCCCTAGTAACTTTAACCAAGAATAGCACCCTAAAAGATTAAAAGATAAGGATCAAATAAACCTTAAATGTGTAACCCTTCAATCTTCAATGTTTCTTCACACGTTGATCAATACATGATTTGCAAAATGAGTGATTCTTTGATAAACTTTAATCTTCAAACTTATTGCGGTGTTATTCTCCTTTAAAATTCTCTTGAAATGTTTCTTAAAATTTCTGAACGAATCAAGAGTTTTTTTTTTTTTTTTTTAAAAAAAGAAAACACATAGGGGTATTTATAAGTTTTGACAGTTAAAACATATCTAATCAATTATAGAAACAAGTAATCGATTAATTCATCAAAATCCCCTTTGTTCTACAATTTAAAATATTGGTTAATCGATTATCAAAAAGGCATAATCGATTATTTCATTTCAATTTGACAATATAAGTTCCTTCTGTGCGGACTAGATAATCAATTATCATGTCTGGTAATCAATTCTTTCATGCTCTTCAAGCTTTGTTCTAACAGCATCCAATAGTAGAAAATGACTTTAGGAAGATTCACCTTCTCACCCACCATCTCTTTATACGTGCAAAACATATATTTGTCACTAACATAGTCTATGGACACTAGTCTAGGCATGACCATGTTGAACAAAAAGATATGGATAAGTCTACACATAGAGGTCAGGTTTGTGAAAAATAAGGAACACTTCACACTTAACCAAGAGGGGGGGTGAATTGGTTAGTCTTGGTAAATTAAAATTTCTTTGATGAAAATCAGAGTTTCAAATCAGAGTTTTATTGTCCGTTGTGTAACACCCCGTAGGCCTCCGGTGCGTTATCATTAATAATATCAGTTTAGCGTCTTATAAACGTAAAAACATTATTCAGCGGAAGCAAAGAATCGTTTTTCTTGATTCATTATGTATGAAATCCAAAATGCAGGCAACATATATATATATATATATATATATATATATATATAAGGCACATAATATAAGCCCTGCTGATCCAGTTTCTCAAAATAAACATAGACAGATAAGGAATCATATACAAGATAATCAGAAGGAAATACGTATTATTACATCTCTTTAGAGTTCTGTTCATACATATACATCAGAGTTCTCACCACACCGTGGTGATACAAAA
>PYAF01000900.1:37698-56021 GCA_007407185.1 Glycine tomentella
GAACAGAAAATTGCAATAGTGGAACTCCATTCTAGTGTTGAGTGGAAGAAAACTGGATGTAGCTTCATAGTGTTTGAAGTGAACCAGTATAAATTTTGTGTGCTTTGATCTTGATTTCTCTCTTGATTATATTCTGTTCAACTTGATTGTCTTGCTTTGTTTATTAATTCAATTTTGAGCTATTGGATACCTTGGACTGTGAACATTTGATTGAATAAGGATTCTTGGTTTCAAAAGTGATAAAGATCCTAAGGGAAAATGTAACACCCTGAAAATTCAAAAACTATGGTCAAAATATTATATGAATTATTCTTGCATAGCTATTGATGTGAGTATTAGATTATGAGAAATTTGGCTGGTCTATATTTGAATTAATTGGGTGAAATATCAATTAGAGACATTAAGGAAATGTTTGAAGAGAAATGACCATGTTACCTTTTCCTTAAATCAGAAATTACAGAAATGTCCTTAAGGTGAAAATGACAATAAATGTCCCTAGATATTTTTGAAAATTACAAAAATGTCCTATATATTTTAGTGAGGTATTTTAAGATGAAAATTATATAAATGCCCTTGAATATTTTAGAAATGACAAGAATACCCTTAGATATTGTTGGCTAGATATTTTATGGTGGAAATGACAAATATGCCCCTAGATGAATGATGAATTTACCATAATGCCCTTCAGGCCAGAAATGACCAGATATCCTTAGAGATTTTGTGAAAACCTGATGAAATTACATAATACTCTTGACTGGCAGAATATCAAAATAGTTTGTGACAAGAAATTCTAGAATAGAATTTCTATGAATTTTATAAGGTGGCAACTTTGAAACATTAGTCAGAAGAATTCAAGCATAAGAAAAATATGGAAAAATGATACATATAATCTAAGGAATTTTCTCTTAATTATAGAATGTATAAACCAATTTAATAAAATGGTTTAGTAATTTTGTTGGTCAGCAGAAGTATAGGCCAATCAAAAACAAGATAAAGAGCAATTTAGTATGTTAAGTTTATATATTGCTCTGTATAGACTACTTGTGATTTATTTAAACTATCATTGAGATAAATTCTTAGGAACATCTAGAGTTCTATTATTCATCTTTAGATAAAAGAATTCAAATTAAATTTGATTTGTTTTTAAGAAAATACCATGTGTAAATGCCATATTAGAAACTAGATTTTTATTCATCAAAAATGACCACATGTAGCACGAAAGGAAGAAAAATTTGTATTCCTTCTTTTTAGATTGGTCATTCACGTGAGAAAAAATGTAGAAAAGGCAAGAAACTTCATGATAAGCCACTTGGAAAGCAAGCCACATGATAGAAACAAGTGGCATAACACTTGTATGGCATGGATGCAAGATAATATGAAAATGAAGCTAAGATTTCTCCACCTCCACCTAGCCTTCACGTGAACTTTGATGAAGCAAGGAGAAGCTTCATGAAATTGGACACATGTTGAGACACTTGTAAAGGCATGCCAACTAAGTGGACACTTGAAAAGGCAATCATTATGACCAAGACAAGTTAGGACACTTGTATGGCACATAATTAGCTTAAGATGATTTTTCTTAAAAAGTAAAAAGTCATCATTTAACTTAGTTACAATTCAATGGAACAAGAAGTAATTAAGTTAGAATGAATCTAAATGAAAGTAATTTAGTTAGAATGGAACTAAATGAAGGTCATTTAGTTAGGAAGGGCAAAAATGTCCTTGAATATTAAATTATTTCCTAAACACTATATAAAGGGGAGGGGGGATCTAAAATGCACATCACTTTCAAGCCATTCTCTCTACCAAATTCACGTGTAACTCTCCCTTCCATATCCCTCCCATCCTTTCATTTTCAAGCCTAAATCAAGTTAGAAAGTAAACCCCACCATAGTGAAGCATCACGAGAAAGCTAGGAGAAGCTAGGGAAAGTTTGACAAGCTTTTAAAAGAAGAAAAACAAGGTATGTATAGGGGAGTTTATGCTAAATATAGTTTAAGTGTTACTTTGTTTAAGTATGTATGGGGAAGCTTTATGATAAAGATAGTTTAAGTGTTGTTTTGTTTGAATAAGTGTTTGAATGTTCATGTGTTGTTGAGTGTTTTCATGAATCTCTATGAAATTTCATGTGTTGCTGAGTGTTTCTATAAATCTCCATGAAGTTCATGTGTTGTTGAGTGTTTCTATAATCCTTTGTACATGAATAATATGCTGAGATTCTATACATGAATATAAAGTTGAGTTCTATACTTTATGCTGAGATTCTGAGTAAAGTATGTGAGATATCAATTAAAGACTGATGTTGAAAATAAATATGAGATGATGAAAAGAGTTATACCTTAAAGTGAATCAGTCTTATATGTCTCATATGCATATGCCCAGGGGGGTTAGTCCGCGTTATTAACTCGAGAGGAGGTGTGTCAGATAGTTATAGGAACTGAGTACGAGCGTTCAGACAAGAGAAGTCTGAGCTGGGGGGTGCTTCGGTAGTGAGGAACTCACGCCACCCACGATGATCACATGTAGTGTGGGTGACCTTCCTGTGCACCACTGTGACACCTTGACTGATCGTGCAAGTTCTGGACCATTGGACTGGGGCTATCTTGACTATTGATACCAATTATTGAAAGAGTTCAAGAGAATCATGCATCATGATAAAAAGTCTAAGAGAATCATGCATCTTTGAGGATGTTGTTATGAAAATCTGCCTATTGAATATATATACTGTTGCTTAAATTTTGTTTATCATAAACTTACCCTGTGCTTTGTGTCTGTGGTTGACACCTGCCATGACCTCGATTTTACTTGAGTGAGCAGATGACAGCAAAAAGAGACTATTAGCTGTGTACAAGAGGATTTTGTTTGAAGATGTGTTATTTGAAGATGATATATTTGAAGATGTATTCTGCTGTGATAGAAGGTTTTAGTTATTTGTACTATGTAATAGAATTGATACCAGTATGTATTTTATTGTACATCAGATTTATAAAAATCAATCAGTGAGGAATAATCTTTTGTAATCTTATTATATGTTACTTCAGAATTATGAATATTACTCAGCAATGAAAAATTGTAGTTTAGTATTTTTAAGCAAATTGAAAAGAATTTTCATTCAAAATCAATAATAACAAGATGATAAGTTGAGGTGTTACAGAAAACTATGATTTTGTTTAAGAAAATTTTAATTTACCAAGTCTAACCAATTCACCCCCCCTCTTGGTTAAGTGTGAAGTGTTCCTATATTTTACAATTATGCCGAAAACCTTTAATGTTATAATGTCATGACAATAAAGTGTTAGTCTGTGACCCATTAGGCCCAACATAGCCACTGACATAAATGAGTTTGGGCCCAACAAGACCACTACCCATTTAATGACAACACAAAACACTAGCAATCCTGTAATCGATTGAGCCAGATGAACTAAGTTTTTCAATGCATACAAGTAATCGATTACGTACCCATTTAATTGATTAACATAGACCATGCCTAAAACATGACAATTCATATTTAATCGATTACGAATATCTGGTAATCGATTAAACCAGATGAACATGATGTGTAAAATTATGCAGAAGCTCTGGTAATCGATTATTTCGCAAGATACTCGATTATCACAGGAAGTTTCTAATTTTGTGTAGAGCTTATTTAATCGATTACGATCAAGTGGTAATTGGTTAAAATGTTCATAAGGTATTTTCTAGAAACCAACACATGCCTGTAATTGATTATTTTACCAAAGTAATCGATTAAAGCAGTGAGAAATTGTTTTATACAATTTCTAATAGCCTTTATGAGTTACTACATGTTTGATTGTTACCACATGATTAGTTCATATTAAATGAATGCATGAATTACCCTTAGACAATGAGGATTATAAAGCTTTATCTTAATAAACCAAGCTTAAGAACAAATTACATAAGCCATCTAATATGATTGGTCATGTAAAATATCAAAACTCATTTGCCTCTTCATCTTTGAATACTTTGCTTCAGCTTCATGATTCTAACAATCTCCCCCTTTTTGATTTTGAGCATGCCAAATCCTTTATTAATGAAACACACTCTTGGTCTTCCATGAAGAGATGTACAATCTGAAAATTTCTTAGCTTTTTGCAAAGATCAAGAATCATTATATCTTGATTGATGATTAAGAAATATTCAAGCATTCATTCAAACATTCATTTAAACAAACTCCCTCTGAGTTGAATAATATGTTTAATCATTATAGCAAATTTTAAATGAATGCATAAATTACCCTTAGACAATGGGGATTATAAAGCTTTATCTTAATAAACCAAGCTTAAAAACAAATTAAATATGCCATCTAATAAGATTGGTCATGTAAAATATCAAAACTCATTTGCCTCTTCATCTTTGAATACTTTGCTTCAGCTTCATGATCTAACACAGAAGTTAGAGTTCTTTAGGTTTGCTTGAAGATTAGGTTTCATTGCAAGGTAAATTTGGGAAACTTAATGTCTAATGGTTGTAGACATTACACCAAGTGGTATCTAGAGCCTAATCCTTGTGGAATTCTTCTTCAAGTTCAGTTTTAAAAATTCTTCAAAGGTAAAAAACTGCACCAAATCTAAAAAACGAAAATTCATTTCAATTCCTTGTTTCTTTTTGTTTTCATTTGATTCTTGGTGGTGTGGGCTTGTTGTGTGTTCCACCACATAAATCTTGTGTTTCCTTCAAGTTTCATGTGATTTCATGTGTTTATGTTCTTCATGTGTTCTTGATATTTTTCTAATTTTTTAGTCTTGATTCTTGTCAATTTTTGTTAGTAGTGTTTTTGTGTTGTATGACGAATTGTTTTGATTCTAATCTCATGCCTAAACTGAATTGAGTTCTTAGAAACAAATTTTACAATAGTCATACATCAAAATTTTCGTGATTCATTAATTTCCTTAAGAAATTTTGAACTTGTACAAAAGAAAAACAAAGGCTTACAAAAAAGAGAAACATTTTGGTACAGCCAAAGACATTATTGAATTGTGGTTGGGAAAATACAAAGAAAAACATAGTTTAGAAGCAAAGCAAAGTTACAAAAGCTACAAGTTTAAATTTCCTTTGAACCACAAAATTAAGTGAATTTGTATGACATGCAAACTTGGTGAAATTTGGCTTCTAGCCATTGAATTTACTTAGCATAACCTCCGTGTTTGGTTTGATACAACCCATAGTATTCATTGATTTGTCTCATTAAATTCCAATTTGAGTTGTGCTTTTCTATGAAAAAATTCTTTTGTTGCTTGCCTCTTAAAATTTCCAAGGTTTTGTCTTAGAGTTTTCTTGTTCTTGGACTCTTGAGTCTAGCCTAGAATCATTTCTTATTTCACTATAGTAAAGAAGTTTGATTTGATTAGAAGTTTTTGCTTAAGAACTACAGAGAGGAATAAGAGTGGAAAAAGGCAAGAGAGAACATTATAGAAAAAGCCTAGAAAGTGTGCAAACACCAGTGAGAGTGGTAAACACTTAGAGAAGGGTGAGAATTTTCTTATATAATTGTGTTTTTGCTAACCATTTGTTTTAAAGAATGAGCTCAATAGGAGATGAGGCTTTGTCACCTAGGACCTCTAGGTTGATGGAAGCCATGACAAAACAAATGGAGGACTTGCAAACCAAAATGGATCCAAGATTTGAGGAGTTACAAAAGAAGACTCAAAGAAGGAGTAGTCCAAAATGGTAGTGTGGATGGAGAGGCTCATAGTAGTAGGAGGGTGAGTGAGTATGCTTCCTCTCATGGAATAAATTATTATGATGAGAGGAGTGAGAGGGAGGATAAGAGAGAAAAAATAGAAGAGAAAATAGAAGTTACAATCCTAGGAGGGAAAATAGAAATGAGGAAAATTGGAGGGACGGGAGAGAAGAAAAATAAGGGAGGAATGAAGGATTGGGTAGAGTGAAAATAAAAATTCCAAAATTCCTTTGCAATAATGATCCCAAAGAGTACTTTGAGTGGGAGATGAAAATAAAACAAATTTTCTCATGCCAACGAGCAACAACGGCTACATTCCTTCATGGCTTGAATAGAGAAATTCAAGATGTGATGGAGCTACACTCATATGCAACAATTGAGGAGCTAGTCCACAAAGCTCAAAGGGTTGAACAACAAATAAAAAGGAGAAAAGCTTCCTTTTCCAAGACCCATGGGGTTGCAACTTCTAGCTGGAAACACAAGCCTAAAAGGGAGGTTTCTCATGTGAAAAATAAGGAAGGGTGGAGAGCCCAAGCAAAATATTGTGGATCCAACTCATAAAAGATCAAGCAATATCAAATGTTTTAAGTGTATTGGTAAAGGTCACATTGCTTCCCAATGTCCCAACCAGAGAACTATGATTTTGCTTGAAGATGGAGGTATAAGGAGTGAGTCTTCAAGTGGCTCAAATAGTCTTCAAGTGAAGAAGAAAAATAACTCACACTAGTGGAGGCCGAAGAGGGTGATCTCTTGATGGTAAGGAGAATGTTGAGCAATTTTTGCCTAGAAAAAGAGGAGACTCAAAAAGCAAATATTTTTCATACAAGGTGTTTAGTTGAAATTAAAGTGTGCTCACTTATCATTGATGGAGGGAGTTGCACCAATGTTGCTAGCACAAGACTTATGGAGAAATTACACTTGCCAACCACAAACATCCAAGGCCATACAATCTACAATGGCTTAGTGAAAGTGGAGAAGTCGTTATTGGCACAACAACCTCTTTATTTTATGCTTCCTAACTCTCTTTCTTTACATGTTGATAAAGAAGGTGAAAAATTGCCAAAAGCTATGCAATCTCTTTTGGAGGAATATCATGATGTTTTTCCAAAAGAAATGCCTAATGTTTTGCCTCCTTTGAGAGGCATAGAGCACCAAATTGACTTGATTCCAGGTTGTTCACTTCCAAATAGGCCAGTATATAAGACTTCCCCCATGGAAGCAAAGGAGATCCAAACACAAGTGGAAAAGCTACTTGACAACGGGTGGATCCGTGAGAGCATGAGCCCTTGTGCTATGCCTATTATTCTTGTGCCTAAGAAGGAGGGAACTTGGAGAATGTGCACGGATTGTAGGGAAATCAACAACATCACCATAAGGTATAGACATCCCATCCCTAGACTTAATGATCTTTTGGATGAATTTCATGGTACTACTATTTTCTCTAAAATTGATCTTAAGAGTGGGTATCATCAAATAAGGATGAGGGAAGGGGATGAATGGAAAACAGCTTTCAAAATAAAATTTGGGCTTTATGAATGGTTAGGTATGCCTTTTGGTTTGACTAATGCACCTAGTACCTTTATGAGACTTATGAATCATGTTCTTAGACACTTTATAGGCAAATTTGTGGTAGTGTACTTTGATGACATTCTTGTTTATAGTGCCAATTTAAATAATCATTTGATGCATGTAAAAAGTGTCTTGGAGGTGCTAAGGAAGGAAACATTGTATGGAGCAATTGATAAATGTTCTTTTTGCACTTTACAAGTAGTGTTTCTAGGTTTTGTAGTCGGTGATCAAGGAGTCCAAGTGAATCAAGAGAAAGTGAAAGCGATCATGGAGTGGCCAACTCCAACAGGTGTGAAGGATGTGAAAAGCTTTCATGGTTTAGCTAGCTTTTATAGGAGATTTGTGAAGGACTTTAGTACCATTGCTTCTCCTTTGAATGAATTGATGAGGAAAACTATGAGCTATTCTTGGAAGCAAGAATATGAAATTGCTTTCCAAACGTTGAAGGATAAGTTATCTCATGCGCCTATTCTTGCATTGCCTAATTGTAATGCTTCCTTTGAATTCGAATGTGATGCATCTAATGTGGGCATTAGGGGGGGTTTTGATTCAAGATAAACATCCTATTGCTTATTTTAGTGAGAAATTGAAGGATGCATGTTTGAACTATTCCACTTATGATAAAGAATTGTATGCACTTTAGGGCACAACCAAGTGGGTCGGTTGATGCCTAAGCTTGGTTATGTGAGAATATAGTTCAACAATCAAGCCTTGGATTATTCCTGGGCACAATTTTTTGGTGCCACAACATTTTCCTTGTAGTGGCGTAGAAACAAAAGCAGTTTTAATGATAAATAAATGGAAATAAAGGTAATGTGTATGCATATTAAATGTCTTCTCACAAACATTCATCGTTTTGCTCAACTAAAAGGTTCCTTGAGCTAATCCCCATCCTCAGTGTCTAACCATTTTCTTATCAATTGGAACCCCCAACTGATGAATGCCTTAAGTTAAATTGTGATGCAACAATAAATTGAATCCTGACATAGTTGCTTATGTTGGTGTGTTTTGAGGTTACGCTGGTAGATGTTTTTTTGGCAACTTGTGCTTTCTAGAAACATGTTTGATAAATTTAGGGAAAAACATAGGCCATTATTCATAGGCTTCATTTTGCTTTTTAGAACAAGTATCATCACATCTTAGTTGAATCTGAATGTAAACTATTAGTATCTCTCATCAATGAAGGTTGCAACCTTGAGCATCCATGCTTCTCTTTGGTGGATGAAGTGAGAAGCTTGACGACAAAGTTTGTCTCATGCAAAATTACACATGAGACACCCTAGTGGCAGACACATTAGCCAAATTCGGTCTTTCATTGAATTTTAGCACTATGACTTTAGTTTAGCTTTGTCTTTCTTATTAAACACCCTTATGGGTGATGCTTTTTGTAGTAGTTACTTTATTGGTCATTAAATTCTTGTGCTAGGGGCTTATCCCCACCGATATTCGTTCTCTATTTATTTCCATGAAATGTACAAAAAGTCTTTTTCATGTTTCCAAACGATAATCTAAGCACACTCAATATGCATTAAAATTGTTATACATGAACACCTATTACTAACACTATAAACATCTATTATTTTTTTCTATCCATTTCTTATTATCACATTACATCATTTATTATACCTACACTTTTCTTTCTTTCTCTATTTGGTTTATTTGGTATATAAAAAACAGAATAGTTAGCAAATAAATAATAATAAGAAGAAAAACAAGATGGATATAAATAGAAAGAAAATAACATGTAAATAAAGTGTTGTTTGATTGTATATAAATAGAACGGAAATGAAGTGTAAACATATTTCTCCGCTTGTTTGGATGAGTAGAAAGGAGATTGGAAAGAAATAAAGAAATTGTAAAAAAAATTATAAAATAAAAACTAAATTTATAAATAAACGATCTGTATACCTTTATATTTATTTTAATGTTATGAATAATTATAATTATGGTCGATGTTCATTGGCTTTTCATATTTTATATTCGTTACTATTTATATTTCTTCTTAATAGTCTTAAATAATTTGTAACCTTTGAGTTGTATTTTGTACCTACAAATAGGCTACTCTCTTTTGGTGAGAATACACAAGAAAATCATTCCATTCAATCTATTCTCTATTGTTATATCTTCTCTATATTCTCTACTTCTATTAATCATGAAAATTGCACTTACTCCTCGAAAGAAATATATTTTCATAACAAACTAAATAATTTTCACCAAATGATTCTATTAAAAAATAAATGTTTAAAAATGAGACATAAAATTCATTCTCGATTGTAAGTTCTTTTTAATCAAACAAGTAGGTTCATAGTTTTCAATTTATCAGAGAATTGTCCAATACTTAATGCATATAATAATAGTAATTTCAATAAAGATATCCATTTTTAATTATAGTATTATCATATAATGGTCTATAAGATTATCTGTAAGTAAATCTATAATAATGTTTTTGATTTAGGGGTTATTTTATAATTATTTTGATTTTGGTAGTGATTTTATATGTAATCAGAAGTAGAGATTGGAATAAGTAAAGGATTTAGAAAGATCCAATAAAGTAAAGAGACATGAATTCATAAAGGGTGGTAATAAATATACACACGATGATCTTTTGAACCAATAATCAATTTTGATGTGAGGCGTTCTTGGTGTGTGAGGAGTTAAGTGATACGATTCAATTCACCGAAAATTGGCACTCAGAGGTCTTATTTATAAACTTCTAATACTAATGGTCGAGCTCTATGATTTTGACGCGTGTACAACAACATTCCGAAATACACAGATCTAATGTTATTTGATGTTTCAAAATTTGAAATAGATTTGTTCCTTCGACGAAACATTCAACTTCTCGAATTTTGTTTCATCTATTCGTCACTTTCAAATGCACTCTTTTGTTCCTCTCAAAACAAATTCATCAACTTCTTGAATTATGGCTTTCTTCACATGATTTGGCATAATTTATGCAATCCTTCAAAATAGTTGGCCAATAATAGCCTTGTCGAAGCAACATCCACTTCATCTTTTCACCAGCTTGGTGAGAACAACAAATTCCTTCATGAGTTTCAGTCAAAGTTATATAAGCTTCTAATCCCCCCAAACATTTTAATAGGACTCCATATTTACCTTTTTATACAACTCATCTCCAATAATAACACAATTTACAACTTTATACTTTATCTTTCAATCCACAGATAAATTAGGATTTTGAAGATAATCGACTAAAGGTTTTCTCCTGTCACGAGTTGTCAACATATCTATATTCAAAATTTCTAACTCTTCCTATAATTTTTCTTTGATAATTATCAAAGTTTCAAAATTTTGTTTACTTATCTTATATAACTAGATGCAATTTGAGTCAAATCATTAGCTTCTTTATTTTGTTCTTGAAACACATGTTCAAATTCAACTTCGTCAAATCTACTTAACAACTTGGATGCATATGAAAAGTGTTTCAACAAATTACTTTTGATGCACCTAAATTTGTGAATTAATTGATTAATGACTAGTTCAGAATCCCCTCTAAACAATACATATTTTGCATCTAGACTCAATAAGGTTTCTAAACCCACTATTAAAGCCTCGTATCCTACTTCATTATTAGAACATAAAGGTTTGGTTTTGAAAAGGATCCTCACAGGTGTACTATTTGGAGAAATTAAAACTGCACCAATTTTAAAACCATCTACATGTTTTGTGTGACGACCCCCCTCGTCACTACGATATCACTAACTCTTAATCGTGCAACTTCAATTTTTAATAAAACTTCATTAATTTGATTATGAAAATGATGATAAATTTTTCGCGATAATACAATTATCATACACATATTACAATTACATATTTAAACACATTATACATATATATTAAATTAGTACATGTCATCCACATATCAGAACTTCCTTTAGCTTTACGTGTATATACACCTGAAATTACATATCAACAAAAAGCCAAAGACTAACTATGAGAGAGTTGATTAACAAAATACAACTCTTTCTCCAAAAAGGAATCCAACGTCATCACGTCGGCTTGGCGGCTCCAACAAAAAGAAGATCTCTCTCCAAGGTCACCTACTGCTGCTCATCTGCTCCCACGAACGAAAGTTCATGATCATCACAGGTACCAACCACACAGTACAACAAATGCAAGGGTGAGTTTATTATATAAAACCAACAAGCACGAGATAACAACAATTGGAAAGGAAACAACATTAACAATCATTATCATTACCACAAGTCCATCAGTCCAATACACACTCGACAAACCCATCATTCCATTACACATTCAACAAAATGATCATCCAATGCATTCCACAACTCAAACAGTCATGTTTAGAATGATGTATGCATCTGACTCATCACTTAGCTGCAATGTGGTACCATCCTCATGGAAATAGCCTATCTCAGGAAAATGATGCAGTAGCTCGTCGAGGTCACACTGTCGTGCACTGGTCACCCCCCATGGTGATCAGCCCTGAGTCACAAGGGAGTTCCAAACAAAGTGATGCGCCCTAGTACCCCCGTACTTACTGCCACCATTCTATTTCCATCCATGAAATATGAAGTATGAACATGGGCACTATCAATGCAATGACCATGGATAGATAGGGACCAGAATTTTAAACAATCCCTTTCTCTCTTGGGATGCTTAAAATTCGTAAACCCACCCTCGCAAGGTTATCCAACCGATCAATGTACGCCACGTGGACATACACAGTATACAACCATAGGCACCATCAATGCACTCACTACGGATAGCTAGGAAACAATCCCTTTCTCTCTAGGATGCTTAAAATTCGTAAACCCACCCTCACAAGGTTATCCAATCAGGCAACCCCCAAGGTATTCATGTATATCCGCATCACACATTTCAATATCATCATCATACATATTAAACTCAGCTCATTTCAACACCAACAACCAATTCATCATCATCTCATTTAAGCATCACAAACCACATAAACATCATCTCATTTCATTCACAATCCACATTACCACAATATTGGTATTTTAGGAAAATTCTAAATTAAAGAGGAAGACTACAATATAGAAAATACACTCTTATGCCCATTTTTAAAAATTTAATAAAGAATTAAGTAGGAAAACATATTATAAAAATTTGGGTAGAGTCTCCTCTGTAATTAAGACTTTTCCCAAAAATGTAATCATCACAATAATAATATCATTCATAGTTTTATCCATTAACAAGTCAATTCATTGCATCCCATTAGTTAAAAGCATCATTTGTCTTGAAAACAAGCACACAAACCAGAACAAACACACATCAATCATAACTACATCGCATCCCATTAGTTAAAAACTTAGTTTTTCTTGAAAATCAGCACACAGCAGGGACAGACAGTTATCTTCATAGTTGGACTCCCTGGCCCCCAACTATGGTATCTAAACTATCACCAAAATAATAAACTCCCCTTACCTATCTATATTCCCTGTTAGCTCCTTGAAACGTCATTTTGGGATCTCTCAAGTTCATGTGCTTTGGCCCAAACGCAAGGCTCTATATATCAAATTGAAGATAATTTAATATAGATTTCCAAGGTAAGATCAATATTAACATTTGGGGTCAAATACCCACTTAAATTTAAAAAGAGGCTAAAAGGGTATTTTGGGAGTTTACATCAAAAGACATCATTTTGAAATTCCGATCACACCAATGTGACCAAGGTCAACAAGGATCACAGAAATGATATCAGTTTCATAAAAAGGAGACTTTTATAACATCTCATTTTCAAAGGGTTTTTCAAAGGAAGTGTAAAATTCCCAACAGCGGTACCCAAAACACAAGAGACATTAATAGAAGCTTAAACTAGCTAGGAGAAGACAAAAGAAACTAAGATTACCTCAAGGAAACTAAGAAAGGAGGATTGAGAGTTCCATTCTCTACCAAAAATTTGAGAAGAGTCTCGAAGATTCTGCTCCAATTAAAGGGTTCTTCTCCGTGCCGGGGTCTCATGGCAAGCAACGGCGGCTCGTGGGTGTCTCTGATGACTATGGGTGGTGGAGGAGGGTGGTGGGGAAGCTTGGATCTGTTTGGAGGAGGAAGAACCTCCATTTTCGTGACTTGGAAGCTTAAAAACGTATTCATCACCACCTCCACTCACCCAGGTGACCAAAAATTCCTGCAAAACTAGCCTAGGCGAGCTGACCCATTTCTAGAATTTTCTGCTTCAGTGAAAAATTAATTTTTTATGTTCCAGATATTATTTAGATAATCCCAACGGTCAAACGTTGGATATACGTGTTAGAAAGCTATCTTAAAAATTTGAAAGAGATCCAACAGTTAACCAATCCAGAATGATGATTTTACTGAAACAGATTTTCGGGTCAAACTCGGAATCACACAATTCAACGCAGCTCAAACAAACTCCGCATAACTTGACATCTACACCAAGCAATTGCAAGTGGAGAATCCACATAACGTTTCAAATAATCCTAATTAATAAAGAATTCAAATAATACAAGGAATACATCACACATATATTTTAAGTTATCGAAATTTCAGGGCGTTACATTTCGGACCATCAAGGTAAAATATCCAAGGTTTAATCCCTATATAACATTCTAATATTTCTATGTTAAAAAATTTACTATAATTTGGCCTTTAATAGCTTTCAATGGTACAAAGGTAAGTGATCTATTTTCCTATTCTATTATGCAAAATAGACTTGGACAACATAAACTTGATAACATTATTATGAGACAATACTTGCACATTGAAAGAATTTATATAATATTTGAGTTTATTAAAAGAGTAATATAAGCACAAACACAAATTTTCTATAGCGTTATATCTAATTTAAACATCTTTGAGAACTCGACTAAGATAATAAATAGCACATTCTATGCCATTGTCATTTTGATATGATCCCCAATAGGATTAGAGATTAGGATCAACTAGGAATGGAATTTCACACCCAGAATTCAGCCAACAACACGTCCTGTTAAGAATAGAGTGTATCTCACGCTACATAACTCGGATTCAAGCGTTTCCAAATCGAGACGAAAGATCTCTTTCTGAACTACGAATTTGAGTCAAGAATCACTGAAAACGGATGCGTATAACGTGAGTTCTGATACGAAATTAACGAAGACAGAAACTGGAAAATTTGCGGGTTTGGAAAAACGAATCAAGATTTGGAAGGCGCCACAATCAGAGATTGATAAGCCTAAGAACGCCACAAGGATTAGCACCCTTGATAAGTTCTGAGATTCTCAAAAGAACCCTAGAGAAACTAGCCTCTAACCAAAAGGTTATCTTTGTATTATCAAAATTCTGCCTCCAACAAGCTATGATGTTCCCTTATATAGTGGGCATCATCCATATTGAGTTTAACCTAATGGGCTTACAAACAAATGAAAATAGACAAACCAACAATCCAGCCCAATAAGCCTTATAACAAAAGTTTAACTAAATATGAGGAAATAAAATTAAGTGCTGAATTGGGACAAGTAAAATAAAGCCTTCATGCATATCCATTGAGGCTTATTCTTCAAGGTCTTCAAATTGGATTAAGTGTATCATTTTGGCCTGTTCTTCCTTTAGACTTGGGCTTGTCTCAAGTAAAGTGGTCACCATGAGATTTAGAGCCTCTTTAGCCTTTTTAGCTTTTGATCTTGTCATTGGGCCTCCAAGACCTTGTATGTCCTCCAAGTTTGTTGCTTTGGTCATGTCCCCTCCTAGGTCCTCATCAACATCGTATCCATCTTTTCCTTCTTTTCTTCAATGACATCAATATCCATCCTTTTCTTCTTTTAGAAGGTCCAGTAGCCACTTCTTTGACGTTGACGATCATAGTAGTCATTTGTTTCTCATTATTGGCTATGTAAGCTAACAATTGAGCCATAAAGCTCGAATATGCTTCTGAGGAAGTCATAACTCATCAACCTTGTTCGTTTTTTTATTGGCCTTGTTGATTAAAAGGAAACCTCTAGTTGTATCCCAACAAAAGAACTTATCTTTTTCATCACCTAACTTATTGTTCACATAAAACAAATCTTTGACTTCAAATGGAGCAGTTCTTACCATTGCTTTGTCACTTTCATCTACAAAGGCTACATAGATTCCATAGGATGTATGATCAGCTTCCATCATGTCAAGTTTTTCATCTTCATTCCAAAAGACAAGCTTCTGATGAACTATTGATGGAACTGCTCCTACTCCATGTATCCACTCTCTTGCCAATAACATGTTGAAGTTAGCTTGCGAGGAAATCACTAGAAACAATGTAGGTCTTCTCCTACTACTCACGGAAACATCTAAATAGATTATCCCTTTAGAATTTGAGGACTTCCCACAAAAATCTAACACTACTATGTTATGAGGTATCAAATCTTCTACATTTCTATCAAATCTTCTCATACTTGGTAAGATGTTGAATACAGCCCCTCCAACAACCAAAATCGTGTTAATGATTTGGTCTTCTACCATAGCTGTCAAGTGAAGTGGCTTCATGTGACACCTCATGTCTTTAATAGGAGGATCGAAAATTGCAGCATTATGATGAAGAGTACAATAGGAAACCTGTGTAACCCAAACTGCCTTTGGGCTTAGAAAAGGGTCATTGAAATTATCTTCCCTAGCGTAATCGCTCAGTATGTTCCTATTTTGATATTCTTCAACATACTCTGTGGGTAATATCAAAATTACTCCACAAATGACCTCTAGGGAATCCTCAAAACCATATTTGAAATTGCCAGTTATCATTTCCTTATCTTCCCTCTCTTTTCTTAATATTTTCTTTTCGAAACTTAGGGTGGGCCTTTTATTATTTTGTTGAAAATTGAAGGTCTAACACCTTTTATGTAGTTGCATCTCCAATATTGCATACCTCTTCAATCTCGGATACCTTCTTCACTGGGTTTTTGACATGTTCTTATTCACCCATGGAGGATTCTGGTATTCATATTATCCTTTCCTTGAACCTTCGGTAGTTCCTCTTCTTCAAGGTGCCAAATCACTTGCTTTGAATGCTTTGAAACGAGAACTAGACCCACCCTTCATTTCAATGTCGAAACCATTTGTTTAGTGGAACATTTGCATGTGGGACAAAAGACTTCCTTTGGTAAAAGCTATAAGGACTCTAGACTTAACTCACAATTATATTTATATTTTGTTTCCCCTTTCCTTAACATCAATTTCCTAAAATTTCTGAAAACTCTTTCGAATCTCTATGGCTTGAAAAGCCTTAGCATTCGACTTGTCAAACACGGTGCTGCAGTGTGGACACTGAAAACAATATGAACACACAATTAACCAAAAGGGGGTGAATTGGTTAAAACATGATCTTTAAAAAATTTCATTAAAAACAAGCAGTGGATTTAGGATCGTATCACAAGGACACTGTAACACCCCTTACATGCATCAGGGTAATTACCACGCATAATCATCCGTTACAGATATAACACATCAGAGATTAAGCAGTTTTGGAAGCAATTAACAAAAGGCATCATCAAGTGCCGTAACATACATGCTTTTACATTATAATATGGTGTTTATACATAACTTTCTGTACAAGTACAAAACTGTACATAAAATTCCCCTCAGGGTACATCAAAATCAAACCAAAGGCTAATACAAAATATCTGAGCCACATGCTCATGTTATCTAGCCTAAGGTGTCTAAACAGCGCTATCCCTGCATAGGCTTCTTGCCTTGGGATCTCTCTGCTCCTCCTGAGGATTCACTTGCAAAACATAAGCCCCACACTAGGGGTGAGATATAAAATCTCAGTAAACTCAGGGCCCTTGAAGGCAATTCCTTTCCCTGGTTCACTTTCAGGCACATACATAGAAATAATACATGATCATCATTCACATTCTCAATCATCATCAACATATTTCTCATAATTTCATCATAACAAACAGGGTCTCGTTCCCATTCACAAATACCATTTCTATGGTTTCACCCCAACATGTCAACAAACAGGTGGTACACATCATATTACCCGGCAGAGGCTACATCTAGGTATATAGGAACATCTCCACTCACGGAGGCTACATCTATATACTAGGAACATCTCTTGCCTGGACATCAACATATCTATTGGAGGCTTCATCTGAAACATAGGAACATCTCAGTCAAGAGGCTACATCTAATTAACAGGCACATCTCCATCCAGTGAGGCTACATCTATGTATATAGGAACATCCCCCATCAGGAGGCTACATCTTTAACACAGGAACATCTCACAACCTATACCAATCAATTGCCTGAGGAGGCTACATCTGTGGATATAGGAACATCTCCATTCGGGAGGCTACATCTATATCACAGGAACATCTCACATCAGGTCTTACTCAATCTCTCGTCATCTATCCTACTACCATAGGACACAATCATAACATTCACATACGTGCCTCATCATCAACTAGCCATATCACAGTTACACCATTCATGGTCAATTCATGTCAAGTAATCAACCAGATATATCACAACACACTCGGCACTATAGCCATACACATCAACCACCCATCTCGAGGTGTGGTATACGAATCAAACATTACATTTCAGGTCACTTCAATACCCATCTCAGGGTTCAACTCACAATTCATGCAATTCATGTCAATACATATCATATCATGGCTACACAATTCAAGACTATATCATCTCAAATCCCATCACAGGGTTCAGTTCACAAGTCAAGCATCTCATATCAATACACATTATTCACCCATTACAGGGCACATAATACTCATCAGAGGTCCAGACATTCACATCCCATTTCACATGTCCACACATATCATTACAATAATAACCAATTGTCACACGCATGCATTCATTCACATATGGACCATAACCCTATTGGGTGCATGGTGGAACACAACAAAGGACCTACGTACAAGTACCAAGAGCTTACCTGCTCTAGGCACAATACCGGCTCTCCCGAACTCGTGGCTACCACCACCAAAGATCTCAGGCTCACGTCCTACACAAGAATAGGCATACAGCATATCAATGACGGTCACAAGCCGTTTAAACGAAAGGAGCTATAATCCTTCCATAGGATACATAACCAATCACTTCACAAGTGATTCACAGCCTA
>PYAF01000900.1:62559-79002 GCA_007407185.1 Glycine tomentella
CTGTAATCATTCATCCATTTTTCTTTGTTATCTTCATTTTATGCAAACAACAATTCATTTTATTCAAACAACAAATGAATCTTCAATTTTCATCACCTGTACATAACTACTAAACTGTTAAACAATTTAATCAACCAAAGTAAAATTAATTCCCTGTGGAGACGAACTTTTATAAATTTTGTAACTTACAACGACAATTAGTACGCTTGCCAAAAGTCCCAACAGAATTTTCATGAAGTAGGACACTTGTAAGGTGGAAAATCCTTAGCCAATGAAAAGAAACCAACTAGAAAGCAAAGAAATCATAAGCTTTGGAGATATTTTAGCAAAAAGCCAATTCACCTAGCTTATAAAAAGGATGGTGGGGACCAAAGTGGATGCTAGTTCACGTGTAGCATCCCACTTCCATCCTACATCCCTTTCACTTGAATAAAAAAGCACAACAAAGGCCCACACCTTAGGAGTTCACGTGTGAAAGCTAGGAGTCTTAGAAGGAAGTTGTCAAAAAATTCAAGAAGAAAAGCAAGGTATGGGGAAGTGTTATGATAAATATAGTTTAGATATTTATTATGCTAAATTCTCATTTATTTCTTTAAGAATCAAGCTTTGTTTACCATGTGTTTGATGAAATGCTTCAAAGAAATAAAATTGGTGTATAGATGATGATTTGAATAAGTAACTAAAAGTAACTTAAAGAATAATTGCGGAAATAAATAACTTGAATCTAGTTTAATAAGAAAGTGACTAAGTAACTTAAATCTTTACATATTATGACTATATTTTAAGAAGTAGTTGATTTAATGTTGTACTAAAAGTTTATATGTTATATCTTATTATTTGTTGGATGTTTATTAAAGGATGTATGTGGTATATTGTTGAAAAGTATTCTTATTAAAATTTGGATGTATATATTGTTGAAGTGTTTTACAAATTTTGAGTATGTCTACTAAATTTCATGATGAAAGTATGAGGAAAATACATCTCTTATGTTTATGGTAATAGATGTGGAAAGTGTATGGTTTAGAGGTTATGAGAATATAAGAAATGAATTAATGGTGAAGAGTAAATAAGAGATAAAAAGAGAAATTTGTTCGTGCAAATTTCATCTGCATTTAATTACCTCAGAGAGGAGGTAATAGAGTTGCCTCACAAGGAGGTATGTCAGATAGCTAAACTGAGTCCATGCATTCAGACAAGAGGAGTCTGAGCTGGGGGGTAGTTGAGACAGTGAGGACCACACCACCATGATGATCACATGGATGAAGGTGACCTTCCTATCGTGACACTAGACTACCCTGACTGAATGGATAAGTTCGTTCCACTGAGAGAGGGTGGGGCTATCTTGACCATGGTACCATTTAATGAGAACCTGAGATCTCAGTCATGCATCATTTTAACAAAGAATCATGCATCTATTATGTATCTATCATGTATCTTGTTTCTTTTAGTGTTACTTTGCTTTTCTATGGATCTGTTGCTTTTATCTAACTATGTTTATCATATACTTACCCTATTTTGTGTCTGTGGTTGACACCTGTGATGACCCCAATTTGTTTGGGTATAATAACCTTGACCACTTAAAAAAAAAAAGTTATTGTAGCTCTTACTGTAGCTGGCGCTCCGAGCATGGCACTGTAGCAGAAGGCTATTTTTTTCGCGATTTTTGGCCCATCAGCACCAGAATGGCGCCAAGAGCGCCACAGATGCTGGAAACTGGCGCCAGGAGCGCCAAAATGGCGCCAAGGATACCCTGGATTTTGGCGCCATCAGTGCCAAAGTGGCGCCAAGAGCGCCACAGATGTTGGAAACTGGCGCCAGGAGCGCCAGATGCACTGGATTTTGGCGCCAGGAGCGTCAGAGTGGCGCCAGGAGCGCGGCATGTCAGTCAGGCCACCTATAAAAGGCCATTTCGCAATTTTTCAGAGGAAAAGCACTGTTCCTCTTCTTCCTTGAGCCTAGGCAGCCATTGATGCACCCTTAGAGCTTCAAACCTTCATCATAAAACCATAAAATACCTCCTAATCACTTATACCCTTGATTAGAACCAATTAGAAGCCAAATTTCAGTCTAACCTTTGAGAGAACCCCATTTCCTGAGTTTCTTCAGAGGGCAGAGCTTTGGAGGGGATAAGAAGCTGGTTCAAGGACCCCAGAGCTAGGGGAAAGACTTCTCCAGCCTTCCTCGACCGATTTGAGGTAAGAAACTCAAGTTTTAACCATTTAATTGTGAAATGGGTAATGGGGTGAGTAGTAACCAATGGATGATAGGGCTGGAATTAGGCTTAGGTTCTTTAGAAAAGAGTAATCAGCAGGTTGTTCTGAGAGATATGAAACCTTGAAATTGGAATTGTGATGAAGTTTGAGTTTGGCTCTGGGAAGGAAGAAGTGTGGTGAATGAGAGGTACTATGGCCTGTATTAACTTAAGTACCTTTACAAAAGATGTTCATAAGGCCAAATGAACGGTGAAAACATGTTGATATATCTGGTTTGGCTGAGTTGGATAATTGTTGGTTCTTGGTATTAGTAAAGCTTTGAATTGAGTTGTACAGAGTCTTAAAGGAACTCTGAGGCCTTAGTTAGACTGAGGTAGACCATTGAGGGTCAATGGATGGCCTAGTAGAAGCTGGGCTAAGATGAACATTAAGTTAGAAGACAGAAACTGATTATGAAAGGAAGGGTGTTTCCTTCCATATAAACGGTTGAACATCGTTTCTGATTGTCTATTTCATGCCTATTGTAGGGCGTGAGACGCATAGCACTGGTGGAGGTCACCACGAGACTAGGAGAGCTGATTCTGAGCTGAGACCAGGTAAGCTCAGTATTCTTGGGGAATGTTTCCCCTGCTTGTGTTTCACTACACCCAACATGGGTGATTGTTTGATATATCTTGCATACTGTTGTTATATGATTCTGTAATGTTGAATAGGTATGAATTGACAATGAAACGCATTGATGGATGGCTAGCAATTGTATGCTAGCTAAACCTTGAGATAGGGTATGATTGTAGTGATTACACTAGCATCGTGTATACTTGTATGGATTTTGGTTATGAGATGATTGTGATGATGATGCTGTGTGATGTGCATGCATGAGAATTTACTGGCCAGTAGAATAGGGAACTATGGACCCCTTGGGAATGTGCCCTTAAGTGGATGATCTTCCTTGGTATAATCCATAGGCGTCCATGTAAATCCTGAGTAGATGTGCCTTTCAGTAGATGATCCTATTCAAGTATTGGGCGACAAGTAATCGATTAAAATGTTCTTGAGACAATCTGGAAATCTTTAACAAACAAAGTAATCGATTATTCCATGAAGTAATTGATTAAACCAGTCAGTCTCGTATATGCAATAGGCCTTGGTAATCGATTACAGATTGTGGTAATCAATTAAGGCAGTCATATGCAATTTCCAAAATAAGCCTATATAATTGATTACAGATTGTGGTAATAGATTAAGACAGTCATGCATGTTCTAGAAAAACAACTATGTAATCAATTACGATCATGTTGTAATCGATTAAAGTGTTCATCATGGCTTTTCCATAATCAAACAGAAGCTGTTAATCAAATGTATCATTGTGTAATCGATTAAAGCATACAAAGACATGGAATATGCACAGATAAACTCTTAAGTTCTTTTCTTAAAACATTTTATGCATGAATATGTTTATGCTTTATGCAATGCAAGGATCACAAGACAAGCCTTCTTAAACCATTCTACAAATTACAAATGCCTTCAATTGAATGGCATGTAAAAAGCTAAAACTTTCAAGTGACATGGTCTTTATCCTTGATCTTCTCCTTCAGCTCCTCCTATATCCAACATGATGATCAGCAACAAGGCCAGCCACACAAATGAAGACCTCCTTGGGTTTCCAACGTGAGTAGTGGTGCGGATTTCAGCACCATTACTAGACTCTTCACTCTCTTCGCCACTACTTGACCATTTAGATGAAGTGCAGCAGTTTCACGTCTCTGCCTCATCTTAAATAAGCTCTATGATGCAATTACCTGCTCAAGATAATGAAAAAGCAGGCACCAAATCATCAAGACCATGCAACAAAGAATATTGGGGTGGCAAATACTTATTGATTGATCAATACAAAAAAAATCAGGTGGGGTTCACAAATTAAGCCAAATTGCATAAGTAAGATTAGCTAGCAATTCAGAATGCAAATTCAGCGGGAATTGAATTATCCAATTGATCATGGAACAAAACTTACTGATAGTAGATTCAGGCCACTTATTCCATATCAGTAACAAATGTTTCCAGGCCCTGCATAGAAGCAGAGAGGCATGTGTATTCTCGTAGCTTCTCAAGATTTTATAACAAGACAACTAGCAAAATAACACAATTGAGAAATGAGAATTTAGTACCAATGGATTAAATTTGGTGTAGTAGATATGAAGGTTAGGCATTTATTTAGTTATTCCTAGCCATGTTTCCTCTGTGGGGGTACCTAACAATCTTCACATAGAAAATATTCGTTATTTCTATTACAAGCAAGTCTATGCAAATGTCAAATGAATGATTTATGTGTGTCTCATCTTACTTGAAAATCCCCTTGAATTCATCCCGGCAATTAGTAGCTTGGAATAAATGTTGTCCAATTACCATCTCAGCAAATATGCAGCCAACAAACCACAAATCAACTTGAGTTGAATATTGTCTGGAGTCACACAAGATTTCAGGTGCCATATACCAAGAAGTCCTAAATGACAAGTGCATTAGTTAGGTGTCAATTATTAATAAGACTTTATCATTTAATGGGCATTATTATTTGGTAATAAAGCTTTTATACCACACAAGTGTCTATAACCAATCATAGTTTGAGACATAAAGAACAAGTTGAAAAACAAATATGCAACTTACAATAGTCACCAAAATTTGTTTTACTTTTCTCTATTCGTAAATCAGTTCACAAAAACACATTCCTACCATATAACATTTTTCCTTATTTTTTACATTTGAAAAACGAACAACAATTTCTTACGAGAAGTATGAACATACATATAGTCTTTTAGTCTATCTGTATGCAAATTAAATGATATTTCCAGCAAAACCAAATAGTGGCAGGTTTCATTTATCTAAACCATTCAGTATAAGCAAAGGATAAATTGAAGCATATGCTACAGTCACCAATTAATTATGGAAGTACAACAGAAATAGATAACTAATATCATTTAATATAAAAACGAAATACTTTTACCTTTCCAAATCGTGGTCATAAAGGACAGAATTATCCTCACTAGTACGGTAAAGAGGTAGTCTCAGCTTCCCAATTAATGGAGCCTGAATCACAGTCATCCATTTTTACAGCCGGAATCATAGTATTAAAAAAGAAATACATATTGCATCCATTTTTAATACTAAAATGGGAGGTTCTGAACCTCCCATTGCAACTCTCAATAACTCCACACACCAATGTTCTCGATGTCTCTTCTTCTCTCCACTAAGCCCACCAAATTCTCTCCTTCAACCCACAACTTTTGCAAGAACAATCTTCAGAATCAAAAACTTCCACTTCACCATCTTCTTCTTTCTCTCTTCAACTCCACCCAAGAGAGATCTTCCTCAATGAATAACACCCCAACTACAAAATCCTAGTTCTCTCCCAACTCGCTTGTGGCTCAATTCGAGTCAAATCGCTCACCACGAAGCTCCAACTCGCCCTCTTCAGCCTTAACAGGTCAGATCTTGACCCGACCCAAACGGAGTTGCTCCGACCTGAATACCTCTCCACATCGGTCTCCTCCGGTACCGCCCAAGGCAGCGACAAGTACTTTTCATGTCTCAGTGTGGGGAAGCCCTCCAAACCCTCCAAGCAGCAACCAAACAATTCAAACAACAATGATTAGATCTGAGAAATAGAGGAAAAAAGAAAAATAATGAGAAATCGGGTTTTAGGTTAGGGAGAATTAGAAATACACCACAAATCAAAAACCACACTCGCAATTAGGTTTTGATGTAACAAATTTTGCAATAAGGAAGAAGAAAGATCTATTCAGGTGAGTGAGAGTCCAGAGTGAGCTTCGTCGTCTGAGGCATGAACCAGAGTCGACTATATCACTTTGGACCGTGATTGAAGGCACCAGATCCGCATCGAACACCCCGAGTGACGTTGGAGAAAAATAGAATGTTCATCGGAGGTAGTGGATGGACGTTGGAGGCAGTGGACGGGTTGCTGGAGGTAGCAGAGAAAAAAGAAAAATGGAGTGCATAGAAAGAGAAATACTTGAGCAAGGGTTTTAACATGCCAAGAGCCACTCATAACAAGAATAACATCGATTTTTTAAAAACCGATGTTGTGAGCTTAGACAACATCGTTTTTAGAAAAACCGATGTTAACATAGTAATTTTAACATCGGTTATTTAAAAACCTATGTTGTGAGTCCTTAGACAACATCGGTTTTTAAACAACCAATGTTAAAATCGCTATTTTATTTACAAAAATGCCACCGCATATTTTGTAACATCGGTTTTCATTATAACCGATGTTAATAGGGCGATGTTAAAACCTATTATTTTAGTAGTGCTACATCCAGTTTCTTCTAACCAAACCTTGGCTAGAGTTCCACTATCAAGAAAATATGTTCTTTACAAGCTTACAAAAGATCACCCTTTATCAACCCTAGATAAAGAGCTGAAATCTAAAGACCCTTTAGACTTCTAATGATCAAGACATAGAGAAACCCTTCTATACTCTTCCCTCTAGAGAACCTTACTCTAGACAAGCTTAAAGAACCTTTTGTAATAGCAACTAACAAGTTGAAATGGAAACGAATTACAACTAACAAATGTTTACCAATCTGAGATAAGGTTGAAAGAAAGCAAGTTTTAGACCAAGCTCTCCAAGAAACTCCTTTGAAATATTGTCCAAAAAGAATTCTATCAATGATGCATGAAGATCTTGAATTGTAGGACAAGAGCTTTGTTACTCAGTGTATTTTCTTTCAGTTCGGAAGCCTTTTGAAAATCAGTGAAAATCTCGAATTGGGATAATGTGTACAAATCAAAAGACCCAACAACTTTTTATAGAAAACTATTTTAACTAAATGTAATCGATTAAATCTTCTATGTAATCAATTATTTTCACTTAAGTAATCGATTAATATAATATTTAATCGATTGAAGTGTTCTTAGTTCTTTCTGGAAAAAACACACGAGCAAAGTAATCGATTAAACCGCCATGTAATCGATTAACACATATAGTTTACCTTTCATAAACATGCTAAGTAATTGACTACGATTAGTTGGTAATCGATTAACACAGGAAGATCTATTATGCATTTTGTACTATGTAATCAATTACCATTACCTTGTAATTGATTAATTAGTTCTTCATGGCTTAAGTGATAAATTACCATATTTTGGTAATCGATTATGTCAGTGTAAAAAATAATTTTTCAAAAACTTAACCATGAGTATTTGGCTTCTTTATGCAATCATGGAAATCTGAAGCTTTTTCACAAGACAGGTGATTTGATAAATCATGAATGCTTGCCAATGAAGGATGTTTATGCAATGCAAGGGATCATAAGAAGAAACTCTTAAACAACTAACAAATTACATATGCCTTCAATTGAATGGCATGTAAAAAGTTAAATCTTGTCTAAGTCAAAGAGCCTCCTCATCTTGATCCTCTTCAAGCTCCCCTTGTATCTAACAGACAAGACATTACCTCTTTTTCAGCCTTCTGTTTCTTTAACATAAAATCAACCAATGTTTCCCCTACAAGTGGGAAAATGCATTCCTCTTCCTTTTCAAATTCTTTCAAGGCTTGATTGACCTCCTCTTCTGATAAAAGAGTACTCACCTTTGGTGTTCCTATCGGAGCTCTCATCATCATGATCTGCATGGGTTCAATATAATTACCCCAGATGTGGAATGGATCAGTATCCACCTTCGTTGATTTCTCTTTGAATTTCAATCTTCCTTTGTCAATTGCTTTTTGGACCATATCTCTAAAATATAAATAAGTATTAGTCCAATATCCAAAAACATTATGGAATTTGCAATATCTTTTTCCTTTTCTTTGTTCAAAAGAAGGAATTTATTTGCTTAGTAACATCAAATTTTTTATTTGGACCATATCTTTGTTCAAAAGAAGGAAATTTTTTTATCTTTCAATAATACATCAAATATTTTATCTGCCTTAGTAACATCAAAACTATATTTCAAATTAGAAAACTGATGTTTTTCCTCTAATTTTATTCCTCTAATTTTAACATTTTACAAGTATAAGAAGGTCCAGGCTGTAATTATGCCATGCATATTTCGTCTTCTTCTATATTAACATCTAAATCTTGATAATTTATAGAATTATCATTATCTTTACATGCTTCCACATGTTATTTTCTTCCTTCTGCTTTTATCAAATCTTTTGTTTCGTTTTTTCTCAAATTTTTTTTGCTTAGTTCTTCTTCCTCTATCTGCTAACTATGCCATATCTCTAACTTGATGATTTACCAATTTCTTTCAAATCAAAAAATCTAAACCTACGACAATCATTCTAACCAATTCATGTTCAGGAATTTAAGTATAACATTGAGATTTCATTTGTTGAGATATATTTAAATAATCTTCAATTGTTTCGCTATTGAAACGTTTAGTAGTTGGAAAATCTATGAGACTAACCTTAGTCTCTCCTCTAAAGAAATGTTCATGGAAAACCCTTTCGAGTTGTGCCTAAGTATATATTGAATTTAGTGGTAATGTGGTGAACCAAGTAAAAGTATTTTTTGTTAAAGAACTAGGAAAATAATTCATTTTAAAAAATTCATAAATGGCTAAATCATCGCATTCTATTTGAAAACAGGCTAAATGTTCTACATTAGACTCTTCTAGTTCACCTGAAAATTTCAAAATTTTAGGCACTTTATAACCCTTTGGCAACTCAGATTGTAAAGCATAATCGGGGAAGGCAGAAACAAAATAAGGTGGTTGTGCATTTCCCGTTTTGAAACCATGCCTATTTAAGGCTTGTTCAATTGTTTGATTAATCTGAGGATTTTGAATTGCTTCAAGGTCTAAACCTCTGTTTGGGTCATTTTTTCCCCATTGGTGGTAATTTAGAATAACGAAGTTCGCAATATACAATAGGAGAGAGTAAGCTAAAACAATCTTCTTTGGAAAGGGTACCTAAGAGGAATAAGAAGAAAAACAAGTGCAACTCATCTTTTAGCAACGCAATCAATGATGGTAGTTATGAAATGTAATCGGATGAAGAAGGATAAAGAAGAAGCAACAAAGGTGTGGGAACTTGCACAACGTTGGGGGTGTCTTATGACAATAATAAAGATGAAATGGTGAACATGTTGGAGGCAAGGGAGAAAAGGGATCAAAAGGAGATAAAAAAAAAGCTTAAAAGGAGGTTTAGTGAAGAAGTACAAGAAGGTATTTTATGATATTATAACTTATAATGTTAGAGGATTAGGGAACCTTATAAATTGAAAATCCATTAGGAAAATTGTGGTGGAGGAGGGAGTCCAAATGCTTTGCATACAAGAGACAAAACAAGAGGACATATCTACAGAGCTATGTTTTGCCTTATGGGGGTCTCATGACCTACAATGGATATATTTAGCATCAATGGGGGCTTCGGGGGGTTTGTTATGTATTTGGGAGTCACAAAAAGTTTGTTATGTGAGTGTGTGTGCATGTCATGGCTTGGTACAAAAAAAATGAAATTGAAGGCATAAAGGGAGTAAGAGAAAAGCAAATAATCAAAGCTTAGCTGAGTAATATTGAATGATTAAAAGAGTAGGAAAAAATATTATGGCACTAGGACTTAAAGACTAATTTTAGGATATGGATGACACTTAAAATTAGTAAGAATAGTTATAGAAACTATAAGACAACATACTTTGATTTATAAAAGGAGCTACCATAGTAACTAATAATTAAGAATATCATTTAATTATTATAGTTAAATGTTTAAAATATAAGTTCATTAGCTAAAAACTCAATTATCTAGCTTAAGTCATTAAAAGAAGATATACACACAACTTATGCTTTATAAAATGGTTACCATAGTAATTATTATCTTGCCACCATGATTACTTTAATTTAAGAAAACACTAGCATGATGACTATATCTTTGGAAGTTTAATTTTCATCAATGTAAACAAACAAAATGTATATTTTCTTGGATCATGAGATTATCGCTATGCATAAAAATCTTAATTTAAAGAGGCTGCGAATATCAATAAAAATAGGTTTTATAACTAAATACACAACTTGAAATTTAATTTTTATGCTGGAAATAAACTAGTACCTTAAAACGCTTGTTTAAAAATCCTTAAAAATAAATACATAATCATGTTTCTTGGAATATTTAAATATGTAGGTTCCAGTACTGAGCAAGTATTTGTCCCTTACGAGGACACAAGGGACTTATCAATGTTTACTTCCTAAGTTTAAAATTTTAGGATGTTACAATGGAGTAGAGAAGCCACAAATGCAGTGCATTGTTGTCTCCTTACTCTCTCCTCAGTAAGTTGTCACGTGTTCGAAAGGACAAGCTCTATGATAATGGAAACTTTTGAGGAGGGCTCTCCATAATGGATATTATTTTGAAACTTATTTAAGATATATTACAAAGCCATCAAATTCTCTCAACTATTGTTACTCTGCAAAATCCATTGGATAAAGTCCACACAAGCTTAAATTAGCTATCCTTTGATCCCAAAGTTATTATGCATAATCTATTATACATTGTAATGTTCCTTTTTATAGAGTTGAATCTTTTTTATTCATTCAAACCTTTTTTGTTGTTTGTGAAAGTCAAGAGTGGCTTAGTGTTAAACAATACTTGGGTGTTGTTAAACTTATGGGGAGTTTAAGAGTTTGTCGGAAGTATGTTTGACAATATTGTTGTAGCCAGGAGTGGCAGAAAAGAATATGTGTTTGTAATCAAGTCTTGATAAGTGAAACCCTTAATAGGTTGTGAAGGAAAACTAAAAGTAACTCAGGTTGAGTGAACCAGTATAAAATAATTATTTCTATTTCGTTCCTTAGTTATTTAACTTATATTCTCTTAATCATATTTCCACACACTTGAGCACACAAGTTTGCATTTGAAAACTCTTGGTAAAAACATTTTAAAAGAGAGTGGACAACATTCCCATATAATTGTTTAATTAAACTATCTTTATTGTCATTGGATGATCCATCAGTGTTTTGTTTTCAAAATCATATTCAAATCTCTTTGTGAAAATAACATCCATTTCGGAAAAGGTTTAAACTTTAATCTATCATATTATTCAACCTCCCTTCTAATGTGATATTTGTTATTCAAATCTATCATTAAACTTTGATCTGGTCATGTTTTTTTTTTTATTGTATATATAGCCATCATGCACAACTCATATGCACTTCCTGCAACACAGAGGTACTTTGTTGTCCAAGAGAGGGAAAAATGTTAGAAAGATTATGTGGGCTTTATCACCTGGAACATTTGGAACTCTGCTGCAATCATTGTAATTTATGTGGGTGTGTTCCAAGGTGAGTTCGTGTAGACGGTGTATGGTGGTGTAGGATGAATTAATGAAGGGGATTATTGATTGATATTTTTTTACCAGGTCAGTTATGTTATAATCATCCTATCAGTGGTTATATTATATTTATATGGCCTCATGTAAATATTTAATAACCACTATTGCCTTGTTATTGTAAAGGGAACTATAACTAAACAATGTAAAGGTTTTGAACTACAACTAAACAAGGGTGGTGTTGGATTACCGTGAGTGTAGGCCAGATCCATTATGGCTCTCTTAGAGCTTCCCTTCTGGACCTATCAAGGTGTAGCAGATAGGGAGGTGGACATGGTTGTGGAGTTGGTGTAGACTTGCGGAGTGGTGTGAAAGAAGTGTCATTAGTGGATTCACCATCTGATGACGAAGAGGCCAGATCTTCCTTGTTTCTAATGAAGGAAACTGCCCATTCTTTGTCCCTAATATTTGGATTAGCCTTGGTAGCCCTTGTCTTGACTTGTCAGGGAATGGATGAAGAAAGAATGGATGCATGTGGTTCAGCTACAGGTTGAGCCTTCTTGGCTTTCTTGGAAGCAGGTGTGTCAACAACAACAACTTTCCTCTTTTGGATGGCCACTCATACTAGCCCTTCATCATCATCAATCTCACTTAGTTCTTTCAACCGTTGTGTAACTTGGTTCACTATGGATGGACGAGCAGGAGTAAATGTGATAAACTCATGCCTTCTTTTAGTCTAGTGCTCCTTGGCCAACATCTCCTCCTCCTCTTCTTCACCCCTTTGGGACTATTTACTGGTTTTCTTTTTCTTCTGTTATTCAGCCATGATCTTCTTAATTTTTCTTGTAGTGCCAAAGTTGTCAAGACCAAGGTCTTCATCAGCAATGGACTTGGCCAATCTCTTTTGTTTGCATTTATTGATGGCGTCCACATCCATTTCTGGAGCCTCCTTCAAAGTTTGTTCCAAAGCCACCTTCATAGCCTTCAAGGTAGTTTTGATAAACTTTTGTTGTTTAGCAGCCACTGAACCTTTAACTATTAAAGAATTCTAGGAATCCTCATCCATCTTGTTGAACACATGATAGACTTCTTAATCCCTTGAGGTTCCTTATAATGTTGATACATATGGTGTGTGAAAGATCAAATGACAGATTCTTCATCAAGTGAAACAACACAAACTTGTGGAGCCGGCCTTGTGAAGTACACTTTTGTTCAGAATGTTGGCCCAAATTTTTGCCTTCTTGCACATTAGGTTGTAGACAATGGTCTTCTAATCACTAGCCTTGTCTGCATTCTCACGGTAGAGAGCTCTGGCAATTGGGAGTCGTAGTTCTTCTCCTAACCTTCTTGGTAGGTATTGCCCTCACGCAAACACCCTGTTGCTTTAGCAATGGCATCGCATGACAGTACCACCTTTACTCCCAAAACCTTGGAGGCTATGGTCTTCTTATTGACAAACGTAGTATGTTGCCAAAAAGTCCTTGAAGAAATGTATTGCATCACAAAACAACAACATTTCATTCAACTTTAGACCCACTTTTTTGAGTTCTAAGATGTCAAAAAATTATTCTACGTTTATCAATGTGTATGGTAGCAATTTCCATGGTTGGGATGGCTTCAGTGATGGGGGTGTTTGCAAAGGCCATTTTAGAGGGAATAAGTCTAGGGTTTGAAAAACTTAGAGGGAAGTTCAAGTATTTTCAAGGAGACTATAGTTCCAAGAGTTTTTAGGTAAGAGGTTCTTATAATGGGATTTTTGGCTTTTTCTAGAACAATCATTAGGCCCACATCCTGAAAATGACTTAGCATGAAGCGTTACAACATTTCGCGAAGGAAAACATTGTTTTATAAAATGCATGACATATTGTCCATGTACTGAACATTATGAGTGTGTGGTAATGGTCAATGGAGGACGTGATGTAATGTCTACAACCATTAGACATTAAGTTTCCCAAATCTACCTTGCAATGAAACCCAATCTTAAAGCAAACCTCAAAAACCCTAACTTCTGCACTTGCACAAGAATTTCGGATTGTTTTTAAGTGTTCTAATTCAGCAATGGAAGATGGAAGAGAGGTTAGCGATGACAATGGATGATGGCACCATGGAAAATCTTTCCAATAAACCTAGGAAAAATCACCACAATAGCGTTGAGAAGCCATTGATAAGACTCGGGAAGTTCTTACACAAGAATAAGAGAGAAACTCTCACAACAATTTTCAGAATTGTATTAATGAACCAAAGTTAGTTACATTCAGTTTTGGCACCTTATAAAAGCCACAAAATTACAAGCTAAATGTCACTAAATGTAAGGAAAATGAAAATTGAAGTGAAGCCCAAATGAAGCTTGAAGTGCAAGCTTCCCTAAAGTGACCCTTGGCTGCTCAACATGCGCAGTGCAGTTTCAACGCTGAAGTAACCAATTAATTTGCACTTGTAATTGATCAAAACAGAGTTATTTACAATTTTTAGACTCATGTAATCGATTACAGCTATCTTGTAATTGATTAAAACATACAGAAACTATGTTACAAAGTGCCTTGGTAATCGATTACCACAAAATGTTTTGTGTCTTTTCCAAGCTGGTGTGCTTGTTCATGCTTGTCCAAGTTGGCTTGGATGTGGTCTTGAAGTGCTTGAGTCCTAGCTCTTGTCATTGGTCCTTTAAAGCTCATCAAAGAAAGTACTTCAAGTTCTCCTTCTAGACCTTTAGCTTGCCATGGACCTCCATCATCCCCTCCTTCTTGAAAAGAACTTGTCCTCGAGTTTGCTTCCTCACTTGTACCTACATCATACAAAGAAAGATCACAAACATTGAAAGTATTACTCACACCATACTCACTAGGAAATTCAAGTTTGTAAGCATTGTTGTTGAACATATAGCCTTTCCACTTGAGTTTGTATCTCTTTTGCTTCCATGGAGGAAGTCTCACCACTTCCTTGAAGAAGAGATTGGCTACTTCACAAGCATCATTACTCTTGTGATAAGGAATGAAGTGTGTTCTCTTTGAGAACCTATCAACAACAACAAAGATAGAATCTTTTCCCCTCTTGGATCTTGGAAGATTAAGCACAAAATCCATAGAAATATCAAACCAAGGGGAGTTAGGAATAGGCAAAGGTATATTTAAATCATGAGGCATTAATCTAGTTTTAGCTTTATGACAAGTAATGCATTGATATACAAGCTTATGCAAATTGTGTCTCATTTTTGGACAAAAGAATTGTTCATATAAAGTAGCCAAATTTTTACCTAAACCAAAGTGTCCCATGAAATTGTTCTCATGAGCTTCCCTCATGAAAAGTTCTCTCAAAGAGCTTTTAGGAACACATAGTTTCTTTTCCTTTTCAACATGTAAACAAAGAGAGTTAGAAACCATATAATAAAGAGGTTTTCTTGCTAATAATAACACTCTGTTGACATCTTTTCCTCTCAAGAACATACTCTCTTTAATCTCATTAATTTTTTTGCTCTCATTTTCTTTCACTTTTCTTTTCTTTTCACTAGTGTTTCTCTTGGGTAGCTCACTATTTTTGCCTTCATCAAGTGCAGTATTTTTTTCAACTCTTGAATTCTATTTTCTTTCATCTTTATTTGATCTTCACACACTTGTCTAGGAGTCAAAGGCCTCAAAATAATTTTCTTTCCTAAGTGCCCAAACTCAAAAGTGTTTTCCATGCCATTGTGTATCATTTTTTCTATCATATTGCCATGGCCTACCAAGAAGGATATGACAAGCCTCCATAGGTACAATATCGCAAAGAACATTATCATTATAAGCATTAATAGAAAAAGGAATGAGCACTTGAGAATTTACCACCACTTCTCCACTTTCACTAAGCCATTGTAGCTTGTATGGCCTTGGATGCTTTGTGGTTGACAAGTGTGATTTCTCCACAAGTCTTGTGCTAGCAACATTGGTGCAACTCCCTCCATCAATGATAAGTGAGCACACTTTCTTTTCAACTAAACACCTTGTGTGAAAAATATTTTCTTTTTGAGTCTCCTCTTTTTCTAGGCAAAAATTGCTCAACATTCTCCTTACCATCAAGAGATCACCCTCTTTGGCCTCCAGTAGTGTGAGTTATTCTTCTTCTTCACTTAAAGAACTATTTGAGCCACTTGAAGACTCACTCCTTATACCCCCATCTTCAAGCAAAATCATAGTTCTCTTGTTGGGACATTGGGAAGCAATCTGACACATACCAAGGCACTTAAAATATTTGATATTGCTTGATCTTTTATGAGTTGAATCCACAATTTTTTACTTGGGTTGATGTAAGTGACTGGAGTCATTTACATGAACTTACCCAAATCTACCTTGCAATAGAACCCACTCTTCAAGCAATCTTCAAGAACACCCAAATTCCAGCACTCTTTGACAATTAGGGCTGTTTAGAAGTTTAGAATTGCAGAAAAATGGAAGATGGAAGAAAGGTTAGGGATGAAGATGAAGACACCATGGAGAAGCTCTCCAATAATTCTAGGAAGAATCACCACAATAGCATTGGGAAGCCATTGATAAGACTCAAGAAGTTCTTGAATAAGAACAAGAGAGAAACTCTCACCACAATTTAGAAATTGTATTAATCATCCAAAGATCCTTACTTTTGTGAGTGGTTTATATAGACCACTAATTAACAAGCTAAATGACACTAAATGTAATGTAAATGCAAATTGAAATGAAGCCCAAATATAGCTTGAAGTGCAAGCTTGTTGATTTGAAAGATTGCTGAACTAAGGGGGAGTTTTTTTTGAAGATTAAAGACTTGGAATAGTTTTGGCTTTCAACATGATTGAAGGTTTGAAGGCTTGAAGATCAAATTTGTGATTCAATGTAAAAGGAAAAGAAGCCTTCTGTTGATCCAAGTTTCTATATGTTTTTCATTAAGTATCATTCATGCATTACATCATAAAAGCTTAAGTAATTGATTTGAAACTGAAATTT
>PYAF01000900.1:84889-117467 GCA_007407185.1 Glycine tomentella
TAACTAAGCTCATAATGGTTTTCCTAAATATCTTCTATCCTTTATAAAAATCTTCTAAGCCATGATGACTTTCTTTACAAGTGTCCCACCACTTGGCTACTTCTTACAAGTGTCCCTCCACTTGTCAAATGTCATGAAGCTTCTCCCTTTTTCTTGCTCTTTCACGTGACCACAAGGGAAGGAAGTGAAGTTTTGCTTCCATTCATGTTATCTTGCATAAATATTGTCCAAAGCATGACTTCTTGGCCCTTTTTCTTCCCTTTTTCACGTGGACTTTGCTTTAGCCAAGGGAAAGATTTTTATCTTTCTTTCTGTTGGATTCAAAGGAATCACTTGAAGAATAAACAAAGAATCAAGCTTGGTTTTAGCTTTCAACATGCCTTGAAGTATTGAAGAATAACTTGTGATTAAATGTAAAAGGAAGAAGCATTTCTGGTGATCCAAGTGAATTGCATTCACATCATTCATTAAGTCAATTAGTTTAAGAAATAGAATTCACAAGGCTTTGATAAAACTGCTTAAGTTTTTGAATCAAATCAAAGGTTTTTGGAAAAATAAGTTTTCTACAGGTTTAATCGATTACATCAAGATAAGAATCAATTATTTTGTTCTTAGTGCATTCTAGAAAACTTTTCAAGAACAATGTAATCGATTACGTATCGGTTTAATCGATTATTTTAACTTGGTTCACATATAAACTGCCCTAATGAACATTTTAATCGATTACAATGAGCTGTAATCGATTACATAGGCTAAACAGGAAAAATCACCTCTCTATCTTAATCGATTACCAAAGATAGTAATCGATTATATCATATGCCTATGCTTAACATGTTTTGCTTCATTAATCGATTACCAGAATCTATAATCGATTACATAGTGTATTTCAAGTTTATGTAGCTTCTTGTCTTAATCGATTACCAGAATCTGTAATCGATTACATAGTGAATTTCAAGTATATGAAGCTTCCTGTCTTAATCGATTACATATCGAAATAATTGATTATTGTGTTCGTTGCTTCAATCCAGATTTCTATATAACACTTTAATCGATTACATGCTTGTTTTAATCGATTACATAAGTGAATTAATTGATTATTGGGTGCGTTTAATCGATTACTGACAGTTACAAAAGTTTGATATAAATAGAACCCTTGCTCAGCTCATTTGAGAACTTGGTCAATTCGTATTCTGAGCCAGCATAAGCTTTCTAAACACATTCTTAGTGATTTGTCTGGGTTCTGAGCGCTTGTCTTCACTAAAACATTTATGGGTCTTTAAGTGATTCTTGAAGCAAGAAGAGTCTTTTCAAAGGTTAAGGAAAGAGATGTTTTGAGTTTGTCTTCATCATTCAACCTGGTTTATTCATTCATGTGCATATCATACATTGGATCATCAGGTGTTTTCTTTCCTTAAACTCAGTGGTTGTAATTCCTTTTAGAATTTGTATTATTTGCTATTGTAATTGGGTTTCTTGCTTGTAATCTAGAGATAAAGTTTCTCTAGGGGTTGTGTTGAGTAGTGTTCTCAGTGGGGTTGTCTCTAAGAATCTAATAGTGTTTTAGATTTCTGAACTTTATCTAGGGTGGATAAAGAGAGACTTTGTAATTACTTGTAAGAATAGAAAATTGCATTAATGGAACTCTATTCTAGTGTTGAGTGGAAGAAAACTGTATGTAGCTTCATAGTGTTTGAAGTGAACCAGTATAAATTTTGTGTGCTTTGATTTGGATTTCTTTCTTGATTATATTCTGCTCAATTTGATTATCTTGCTTTGTTCATAAATTCAATTTTGAGCTATTGGATACCTTGGACTGAACATTTGATTGGATAAAGATTCTTGGTTTCAAAAGTGATAAAGATCCTAAGGGAAACTTTGATTTTGTCTAAGAAATTTTTAATTTACCAAGCCTAACCAATTCACCCCCTTCTTGGTTAAGTGTGAAGTGTTCCTATATTTTACACTTTCCTCCTTTTACATCATGTTTCATTTTCTTTTAAAGAAGAGAAAATTGTATGGTTTCTTTTGTATACATATGTCATCTTTTAAATGAAGAAGAATAATCTAGTTTCATCTTTACTTTACACATGGCTTTTTCTATTAAGAAGTAAAGTTTGATTTGAACCTTCTACCTAAGGATAATATTAAATAATAGAACTCTAGAGTTTTCCTGAAACTCACTTCAATTACAGTATAAATTGCTCACAAGCAGTTTATACAGAGTGCTACACAGACCTTACATACAAGACTGCTCTTATCTTAATTCTGATTGGTTCGTTCTGCTTTTAACCATCAAAATTACTAAACCATCTTATTGAATAAGTCTATTCATCCTACAATTAAGAGAAAATTCCACAGATTCTATTTATCATTTTTCCATATTTTTCTGATGTTTGAATTCTCCTGAATAAAATTTTAAAGATATTACCGTATGAAATTCATAGAAATCCTATTCTGAGGCTTCTTGTCACAAAGTATTTTGGTAATTTGCCATCCAAGGGTACTCTGTAATTTCATCAAGCTTTCACAAAATATCAAAGGGTGTCTTGATAATTTTTGCCTCAAGGGTACTATGGTAATTTGTCATTCACCCTTGGGGTATGATTGTAATTTTTAAAATATCCAAGGGTATTTGTGTAGTTCTAGCTCAAGGGTATTTTTGTAACTTCTACTTTAAAATATCTAACCAAACATATTCAAGGGCATTATCGTCATTTTCACCTCAAGGGCATTTCTGTAATTTCTGCTTCAAAGGAAGGGTAATATGGTCATTTCTCTTTAAAGATTTTTGTAATATCTTTAATTAATATTTCACCCAAATAATTTAAATATAGACCAATCAAATCTCACATAACCTAACACTCACATCAACAGTTGCACAAGAATAATTCATACAATATATATTTGCAGTTATTAAAATTTCAGGATGTTACAGGTGGAACACACAACAAGCCCACACCACCAAGAATCAAATGAAAACAACAAGAACAAAGAATTAAAATGAATTTTTGTTTTTCAGATTTGGTGCAGTTTTTTTTTTTTTTTTTTACCTTTGAAGAACTTTTAAAAACTGAACTTGCAGAAGAGTTCCACAAGGATCAGGCTCTAGATACCACTTGATGTAATGTCTACAACCATTAGACATTAAGTTTCCCAAATCTACCTTGCAATGAAACTCAATCTTCAAGCAAACCTCAAGAACTCTAACTTCTGCACTTGCACAAGAATTTGGGATTATTTTTAAGCGTTTTAATCTAGCAATGGAAGATGAAAGAGAGGTTAGGGATGGCAATGGATGGCACCATGGAAAATATTTCCAATAAGCCTAGGAAGAATCACCACAATAGGATTGAGAAGCCATTGATAAGACTCAAGAAGTTCTTACACAAGAATAAGAGAGAAACTCTCACAACAATTTTCAGAATTGTATTAATGAACCAAAGTTAGTTACATTCAGTTTTGGCACCTAATAAAAGCCACAAAATTACAAGCTAAATGTCACTAAATGTAAGGAAAATGCAAATTGAAATGAAGCCCAAATGAAGCTTGAAGTGCAAGCTTCCCTAAAGTGACCCTTGGCTGCTCAACATGCGCAATGCAGTTTCAACGCTGAAGTAATCAATTAATTTGCACTTGTAATCGATTAAATAGAGTTATTTACAATTTTCAGACTCATGTAATTGATTATAGCTATCTTGTAATTGATAACAGACAGACACTATTTTACAAAGTGCCTTGGTAATCGATTACAAATAGGTGGTAATCGATTACCACAGACTGTTTTGTGTCTTTTCCAAGCTAGTGTGCTTTTTCATGCTTGTCCAAGTTGGCTTGGATGTGGTCTTGAAGTGCTTGAGTCCTAGCTCTTGTCATTGGTCCTTTCTAGCTCACCAAAGGAAGTGCTTCAAGCTCTCCTTCTAGACCTTTAGCTTGCCATAAACCTCCATCAGGACATGTCCTTTGATGCATTAGTGGATGACATATGGATATTAAATTAATCATTTATAGAGATTATTCCAAGTTGACTCCTTAATAGAATCAAACTTTCTTTAGATTTGTAAACATATCAACAAGTTGTTCATCCGTGAGTACAAATTGTAAATCCATTGTGCCATTTTGAACATGATTTCTTATAAAATGATGTTTAATTTAAATCTAAGCTTTGCTCTAGAATGCATTGTTGAATTTTTTGAAAGACATTTAACAGCTCTATTATCACAATAGATAGGAATTTTACTCTCATTGATCTATGGTCTTCAAGCTGATTCTTTATCCATAGAAGTTGAGCGCAACAATTTGCTACTAACATGTGACTAAGTTGATCCCTACTTCTTGCATATCCATGTGACTAATTCTATCAAGTGACAACTTCCACTTGTACTTGTTCTTACAACTTTATCACCAGCAAAATAAAGTAAATAAAAATATTTGATAGAATCGTAATTTTAATTTGATTATATAGATAGATAGAAAAATGCTAGCTTGTGAGCCTAAAACTTTCTCTTCTTTTGAACAGAATGTTGGATATAGGGGGAGCAACAAGAAGAATGAAGCCTTTGACTTAAAAGTGTTTTGAGCTTTTCATATGCCTTGAAGATTGAAATCCAAATCCAAGTGTATGAGAAGCAAATCTGTTGATCCTTGCATTTGCATACACAAAGTCATTTATATGCTTAAGAGTTTTTAACATAGAATCAAAGCTATTTAGAAAAAGATCTAAATGGAAAAGCTTTTGGAAAAACATTATTTCACTGAGTTAATCGATTACCATAAAGATTAATCGATTATATTGTTCATGTTTGAAAATCGAAAAGCTTTGAAAAACAGTTTAATCGATTACATCACGAGTTGATCGATTATATAGCTTGTGTTTACAACTGGAAAAGCTTTAATGTACATATTAATGTGTTATATTTGAATTACACTATACACAAGCTATCTTAAAAATCATGATTTCACTAAATTAATCGATTACCATAATTTGTAATCGATTACATAGGAAATTTTGAGAAAACCTACTTTGCTGGCTTAATCGATTACCATAACTTGTAATTGATTACACAGGCTATTTCTAAATATAAGGTTTTCTGCTTAATCGATTACAACTCGGTTTAATCGATTATTTTGCTCATTAATGAAACCTAGAATGTGCCTTGAACACTTCAATCAATTAAGTGGTAATTTAATCGATTACACATACGTTTTAATCGATTATTAGGCGCGTGTAATCGATTATTGGTTGCTACAAAGGTTTGTTATAAATAGAGGGAGGCTTGTCTTGTTTTGTAACTAGAACACTTTGTATTTTCTGAGCATACACACGCCTTCTGAGAGTTTTAAAGTGAATATCCAGTGTTACTAACTTCTTGTCCCACTATTTAATCTTCATGAACTATTGGATAATTTTTGGTCAAGAAATTTCAAGAGTTTAAAGGAGAGCATGTTCTGAAATTTTGTTTCTGCATTCAACCTTGTTTGGTAATTCATTTGCATAAATTTTCAATGGATCATCAGGTTGCTTCTCTCCTTAATCTCTAAGTGTAGTGTCACTTTTACAATTTCTGTTATTTAAGACTATTGTAATTGAGTTCTTGAAGCTTTGGCTAGAGTAGTGTTCTCTATGAAAGAACAGAGTAGTGTTCTCTGGTTCTTGTTCATTAGGAGTCTAATAGGGTTTTAGATTTCTATTCTTTATATAGTGTTGATAAAGAGAGGTTGTTGTAAAGCTTGTAAGAACCGAAATTTATAATAGTGGAACTCTAATCTAGTGTTGATTAGAAGAAACTGGATGTAGCTTATGTTGTGAAGTGAACCAGTATAAATTGCTTGTGTTAGTTTTCTTTATCTCTATCTTTACAAGTCATCTTGTTCATTTGATCTTGTTTTCATTATCATTACCTAACAAGTTATGTTTTAAGCAATTAGTTTCTTGAACTGAGTTGGTTGATTGAATAAGACTATTCGTGGTTTTAAAAGTGATAAAGATCCTTAACTCTGATTTGATTAATAATTTTAAAAGACCAAGTTTAAACCAATTCACCCCCCCTCTTGGTTATTGTAGGTATTCCTATTGTTTTCAATTAGTATCAGAGCAGGTTCTTGAATGTTATTCAAGATCACTATCTTTCTTTAAAAAGAAAATCAATACCACACAAATCACCTTCAAGGAGGGTGCCTCCCTCAATCGTCCTCCGATGTTTGAAGGAAAGCATTTCAACTTTTGGAAAAATAGAATGAAAATCTTTATTCAATCAAATGACCCAGGAGCTTGGAATGCAATAGAAAAAGGTATTTTAATTCCCATAAAAACTGTTGGTAATGATATGATTCCCAAAGAATGGGATGAAATGATAGATGTTGAAAAAATAGTGGTTCAATATGATTTCAAAGCTAAGAATATGATTACTTCTGCACTTTCCTCTGATGAATTCATTAGAACAGTTAGGTGTACAAGTGCAAAGGAGATGTGGGAAATGTTGGAAATCACTAATGAAGGTACAAATGAAGTAAGAAGATCAAGGAAGCATGCCTTAATACATGAGTATGAAATGTTCAAGATGAATCCCACAGAAAACATATCTTAGCTTCTTCACTCACATAGTAAATCATCTTCTTGGTCTTGGAAAGATTTTTGATGCTAAAGAATTGAATATCAAAATCTTGAAGTGTCTCACAAGACCATGGCAACCAAAGGTGACAGCAATCAAAGAATCAAAAGATCTATCCAAAATGTCAATGGTTGCACTATTTGGTAAGCTTCTTGAGTTTGAACTTGAAATGTGATAACTAACCAATGCTGAATATGCAGAAAAGAAACATAAAAGTATACCCTTGAAAACTGCATCCTCAAAGGTTGAAAAAGCTGAAGAGTCAAGTGAAGAAGATGAAAATGACAACATGAACTTGATTGTTAAAAAGTTCAGTAAGTTCTTGAGGAGAAACAAGAACAGAAAATTCACTAAGAACAACAACAACAACAAAAAAAGGAGGGACAACAACTTCACTTGCTTCGAATGTGGTAAGCCTAACCACATTAAATCTGAATGTTCTATCTTTCTAAAGAAGCAACAAGGTGAAAGCAAGACAAAGAAAGAAGGAAAACCTTAGAGAGCCTACATAGCCTGGGAAGATAATGAATCAACAACTTCTGAATCATCAATTGAAGATGAAGAAGCAAATGTATGTCTCACTTCCACAATTTACGAAGATGATGATGATGTCTCATGTACTGGAACTGAGGTAAGTTTTGCATATGATCAAGTTATTAATGCCTTTCATGAAATGCATGAAGAAGCCAAGAAACTTACAATATCCAATAATAAGCTAAAAGGAAATCTTAGATGGCATGTGGCAAAAATTACAGAATTGTAAGCCAAAATTTGTGACTTGAAAGAAGAAAAGGAAAAACTTGTTTCAAGCTACAAAATGAATGGATGTGTATGGTCTTCTTCTTCATCAAATGTTGATAAATACAATATGTTACAAAAGGATTTTGATGATTACAAAAGAAGCCAAGGAGAAAAATACATGATACTTCTAGCTAAGAATAATGATTTAATTGATCTCTTAAGAAAGCTTTATAAACCAAGATGCAACTTAGCTGAAATGATAAGTGTGCAAAAATATGCTGGAGATACTTCTGGTTTGGGTTACAAACAAGGCTCAAAGTCTTTTGGCAAAATTGTCTTTGTACCATCAAAACATAAAAATCAAAAGCATGTCCATAATTCAAGGATCAATCAAAATACTTATTCAATGAATTCATCAAAATTTGTAACTTGCAACTATTGTATGATGAAAGGACATACTTCTTATAAATGCTATGCTAGGAGATTCTATGTGCCTAATAGAGAATGTATTTGGGTGCAAAAGAAGAAGAAAATGGCTAACCCCTATGGACCCAACCTCAATTGGGTACCTTCCTTTGAAAATTGATTTGAATTTTGCAGGTATGTCTAAGAGCAAGATCATCATTATGGTATCTTAATAGTGGATGCTCTAGACATATGACCGATGACATATCTATGCTCACAAATCTGACTCTTAAAGATGGTGGATTTTTCACCTATGGAGACAACAACAAAGGGAAGATAATAGGAGAAGGAAATATAGGAGACATCTTTAAAACCAAAATAAGAAATGTTCTTTATGTGGTAGGTTTAAAGCATAATATTCTAAGTATTAGCCAACTTTGTGACAAAGGATTCAAAGTATCATTTAATGACAATTGTTGTATGATATGTGATGGAAAAAATGGTGAGGTGATTCACATAGTAAAAGAAAAGGTAATATTTATTTACTCTCCATTCATCATGCATTTTTTCAAAACACTTCTTGCCTAATAAGCAAGATTGATGAATCTTGGCTGTGGCATAGAAGGGTAAGTCACATTAACATGCATCATATGAACAAGCTAATTGAAAAGGATTTGGTTATTGGATTACCCAAACTTAAGTTTGAAAATGACAAATTATGTGATTCTTGTCAAAAGGGGAAACAAACAAAAAATTCTTTTCAAAGTAAAAATGTTGTTTCCACCTAAAAACCCCTTGAATTACTTCACATAGATTTATTTGGTCCTTCTAGAACTATGAGCTTAGGAGGTAATTACTATGGGCTTGTCATTGTAGATGATTACTCTAGATTCACATGGACTTTGTTTTTGAAATCCAAGAGTGATGCTTTTAATGCTTTTAGAAAATTGGCCAAACTTGCTCAAAATGAAAAGGGGAGCAAAATTATCTCAATAAGAAGTGATCATGGTGGAGAATTCCAAAATGAACATTTTGAAAAATTCTGTGAAGAAAATGGAATTAATCACAATTTTTCAGCTCCAAGAACATCTCAACAAAATGGTGTTGTGGAGAGGAAAAATGGATCACTTGAAGAAGGAAAAAGAACTCTTCTTAATGAGACAAATTTTCCTAAATATGTTTGGGCTGGTGCTCTACAATTTGAATAGATTGTTAATAAGGCCTATTTTAAAGAAAACCCCTTATGAACTATACAAAGGTAGAAAACCAAATATTTCTCATTTGAGAGCATTTGGCTGTAAGTGTTTTGTTTTGAATAATGACAAAGAATCACTTGGAAAATTTGATGCTAAAGCTGATGAAGCCATTTTCCTTGGATATTCATTACATAGTAAAACATATAGAGTTTTCAATAAAAGAACCTTGTGCATGGAAGAATCTGTACATGTGATTTGTGATGAATCTAATCCCTCCAAGGAGGAAAAGAAATGTGATGTAGATGCAGGTCCTTTGGAGGAATTTATCCAGCTAAATGATTCAGTGGTTAAAGAAAAAGAGGAACAAATTGCTGAAGCAAGTCAATCAATAACAGTCCAAGAGCCAAAAGATTGGAAACTACTAGAGATCTCTCTCTTGACAATATCATTGGTGAAGTCTCAAAATGAGTATCTACTAGATTTTCATTAAGAAATCTCTGCTGTCATATGGCTTTTGTTTCATAAATAGAACCTAAAAATATTGATCAAGATTTAATTGATGAACATTGGATAAATGTCATGCATAATGAATTAAATCAATTTAAAAGAAATGAAGTTTGGGAACTTGTTTCTAGATCTTCTTCTCTCAAACCTACTGACACTAAATAGGTTCTCAGAAACAAACTTGATGAGAGTGGAATCATAGTCAGAAACAAAGCTAGATTGGTTGTAAAAGGTTACAACCAAGAGAAAGGCATTGACTATGAGGAAACCTTTGCACCAGTTGTAAGCTTGGAAGCCATTAGGTTGTTACTTGCATATGCATGTTTAATGGGTTTTAAACTTTTTCAAATGGATGTTAAAAGGCCTTCTTAAATGGATATATTGAGGAGGAAATATATGTGTAGCAACCTCCTGGTTTTACTGATTTCAAACATCCAAATTATGTTTTTAAATTTAAGAAAGATCTCTATGGTTTAAAACAAGCTCTAAGATCTTGGTATGAAAGGTTAAGTAAACTTATGCTTGAACAATCTTTCATAAGAGGACATGTTGATAAAACCTTGTTCTTCAAAAGGCAAAGAAATGATATTTTACTGGTTCCAATATATGTTGATGATATAATCTTTGGTTCAACTAATCAAGTGTTATGCAAAGAATTTTCTACCACTATGCAGAATGAGTTTGAGATATCAATGATGGGAGAATTAACTTTCTTTCTTGGACTTCAAGTGAAGAAAATGAAGGATGGAACATTTCTAAACCAAACAAAGTATTGCCTGGAAGTGATCAAAAAGTTTGAAATGGAGAAAAGCAAAGATGCTGCAACTCCAATGGCAACTTCAACCTATCTAGATTCAGATGAAAAAGGAAAGAAGGTTGATGAGTCAAAGTTTAGAGGAATGATTGATTCTTGTTGTATTTGACAGCTAGTAGACCAGACATTGTGTTAAGTGTGTGTTTGTGTGCAAGATATGAAGCAAATCCCAAAGAATCACACCCCACTGCAGTCAAAAGGATTCTCAAATATCTTAAATCAACTCCAAAAGTTGATCTTTGGTATCCTAAAGGTGCATCACTTACCATTATTGGTTATTCTGATTCTGATTTTGCAGGGTGCAAATTGGATAGAAAAAGCATTAGTGGAACTTGTCATCTTCTAAGAAGTTTGCTGATCTCATGGCATTGCAAGAAACAATCTTATGTTGCTTTGTCAACAACTGAAGCTGGGTACATCTCTGCTGGAAGTTGTTGTGCTCTAAGTCTATAGTTAAAGCAACAATTGCAAGATTGTGGTGTGGAATTAAAAGAAATACCTCTGCTATGTGAAAACACAAGTGCTATCAATATTTCCAAGAATCCAATAATGCACTCAAGGACCAAACATATTGAGATAAGGCATCATTTCCTAAGAGATCACATTCAAGAAGTTAATATCAAAATTGACTTCATTGATACTCATAATCAATTGGCTGATATATTCGCTAAACCTCTAGCAAGAGATAGGTTTTACACTCTTGGAAACATGGTAGGTATCTTGGATGAATCAAATCTTCATTAGCATGATTGTTATGTGCCTATCCATGTGAAATAGCTTCATACTTGTTCCATCATCAAATATGCCTTAAAATTTCAAGATTGTACTGCATAATACACTATTCATTATGTAAAATTGTCTGTAATAATCGATTATCTATCGAAATAATTGATTAAAATCACTTAAAAAGATTTTCAGAATGAATTTTTGAACTAGTGTAATCGATTACAACATCTAGATAATCGATTATTTGGCCTTCGAAAATATTTCAAAATGCCAAAACTCACTAGAATAATCAATTACACATCGAATTAATTGATTACACAAGTTTCAAACTGACTCTGTATTTCAAATATCACTGTAATAATTGATTACAATGAATGGTGATCGATTAAAATGACTAAAATTTTTGTAAACTTCAAATTCCTTCTGTGATAATCAATTACGAAACATTAATAATTGATTACATATCATCTTCTCCAACAGAATCTCACTATTGTAATCGACTACTGATAGAAATAATCGATTACTGGTCTAGCAGAAAGTGATTTTGCCTATGAATTAATCGATTACATGAGTATATAATCGATTATTCATGGAGTTACTGCAAAATTTGACAGTTTTTCTTGAAAATTATAACTGCCCAACCGCCACCTAATTCAAATTTGAATCTTCTGAACCTTAATGGTAGTGGGTTAATTCGTACTAATTGTTCCTAATATCAAATTTTGAATATTTGGAGCCCAAAGTGCTCTATAAATACAGCTCTTTTTGAAGGAAGAAATCACACCTTTCTCATCTTCTTCTTTAAAACACTGTTGTGTTCTTCTTCTCTCTGAGTTTAGAAACTCAACCCAGCTATTCTCTTATTCTTTTTTAGTTATGTCTACCTCTAAAAGAGTCAAAACCTCCAAAAGAAAGGCTAGTGAAACCTCTAACCCAACTATAAGTAGGTTAGATCACTGGTTCCCTGCAGAAAGAGACAAAATGACATATCTCTAGTTCAATGCCACTAAATTGATTTGTTCCCCCAAATACCTTGACCTTGACTGGTTCACTAGAGAGGGTTTTCAATTCCATGCCTTCATTGAAACTCAGGGATTGAGAAAATTTGTAGAGATGAAGGGTACCTATTACCCTGAACTAGTGAAGGTGTTTTATACCTGTGCTAAGGGTTCTATGGATCAGACCCTTAGGTCTCAAGTAAATGGAGTAGCCATGGAGATTACTCCTGAAATTTGGGAAGCTGTAGCTGGAATTTCCTTTGAAGGAGAAAGGAAATTCGAAGAAGAGGCTGAAGGGTACAATAGGGTGGAGACCTATAGGGGGATGCTTCTTGATCCCTAAATGAGGCTGAAGCATAGGCTTGGCACTGGTTCAATGACCCATGAGGACAGACTCATACACTACATAATTACCTACATTTTAACACCTATGCCTAAGCCACTGATGATGACCTACAAATTGTGTATGGTATCAAGAATTCAATTCAGATGAACTGGATTCTTATTCTGGAGGAGATAATGCTTAAGTCTAAGAGGTTAATGAATTACCCTTTTCCATACCCTATTCTGGTTTCCAGGTTTATTGACTACTTTAGGATTGATGTTTCTAATGAGGTGGTTGACAACACTAACTCTAGCAACAGCCTCATCCAGGAGAGACATCTCACAAAGCTAGGGATGGTCAAAACTCCTCAAGGATGGCAAATGGCTGGCCAACAAGCCCCTGGTGCTGCTGCAGAAATTGAAGAAGCTGCTGATGAAGAGGCTGAAGAAGGAGACCCTGCTCGACCATTTTACAGTCCTTTTGAATCTCTTATGATTCAATAGATGGATGGCTTACTATCCCTCCACCATGAGTATAGGGTTGAAACTAACTCAGCCTTGGAGGAGATCAAATCTAGGGTAGAAAGTATAAAAGCTAGGCTTATGCTTGATGATTTTCCTATGTAAATTTCTGCTTCTAGTACTTTCTAATGATGTTTTGTTTTATCTTTAATGTTTTTTTTTATTAATGTAATGTTTCTTTCTCTTTCATTAATGAATTTGCATTTGCTTCTCTTACTTGTTGTGCTATCTTTTGCCTTTGAAAAGCCAAATAGGGGGAGAAAATAATTGATTGGAATTACTCTGTTTTGCCCTCTGTTGTACTCTGTTTTTCTGCTAAGTTTTGCAAAAATCAAAAGGCTAATGAGCTATCTAATTAAGGGGGAGAAAATTGAGCAAGTCTAAGGAAACATCTTATGCAAGTATGATTAATGGTTAAACCCGGATTTCTTAACACTTGTTCTTGGCAAAAAGGTTGATTTGTTTTCAGGACTGATAAAGTTCAAACAAAATTCAAGAATTTTATCTTTTCTCATCCTTCAAAGCACAACAAATCTCTAGCAAATGGTCAATCAATATTTGGCATGTTCAAAGCCAAAAAGGGGGAGATTGTTGGATATAGGGGGAGCAAACAAAGAAGAATGAAGCCTTTGATTTAGAAGCGTTTTAAGCTTTTCACATGCCTTGAAGATTGAAATCCAAATCCAAGTGTATGAGAAGCAAATCTGTTGATCCTTGCATTTGCATACATAAAGTCATTTATATACTTAAGAGTTTTTAACATAGAATCAAAGCTATTTCGAAAAAGATCTAAATGGTAAAGCTTTTGGAAAAACATTATTTCACAAAGTTAATCGATTACCATAAAGATTAATCGATTATATTGTTCATATTTGAAAATCGAAAAGCTTTGATAAACAGTTTAATCGATTACATCATGGATTAATGGATTATATAGCTTATGTTTACAATTGGAAAAGCTTTAATGTACATATTAATCGATTACGCATATCTTGTAATCTTACATAGTGTAATTCAAATATAATATATTTCTGCTTTAATCGACTACCATTTATTGTAATCGATTACACAAGCTATCTTAAAAATCATGTTTTCACTAAATTAATCGATTATCATGATTTGTAATCGATTACGTAGGCAAGTTTGAGAAAACCTGCTTTGCTGGCTTAATCGATTACCATAACTTGTAATCAATTACACAGGCTATTTCTAAATATAAGGTTTTCTGCTTTAATCGATTATAGCTCGGTTTAATCGATTATTTTGCTCGTAAATGAAACCCAGAATGTGCCTTGAACACTTTAATCGATTAAGTAGTAATTTAATTGATTACATATACGTTTTAATCAATTATTAGGCACGTGTAATCGATTACTGGTTGTTACAAAGTTTCGTTATAAATAGAACGAAGGCTTGGCTTGTTTTGTAACTAGAACACTTCGTATTTTCTGAGCATACACAAGCCTTCTAAGAGTTTTAAAGTGAATTTTTGGGTTTACTAACTTCTTGTCCCACTGTTTAATCTTCATGAGCTATTGAATTATTTTTGGGCAAGAAACTTCAAGAGTTTAAAGGAGAGCATGTTCTGAAAGTTTGTTTCTGCATTCAACCTTGTTTGGTAATTCATTTGCATACATTTTCAATGGATCAGGTTGCTTCTCTCCTTAATCTTTAAGTGTAATTTCATTTTTACAATTTCTGTTATTTGAGATTATTGTAATTGAGTTCTTGAAGCTTTGGCTAAAGTAGTGTTCTCTAAGAAAGAACAAAGTAGTGTTTTCTGGTTCTTGTTCGTTAGGAGTCTAATAGGATTTTAGATTTCTATTCTTTATCTAGTGTTGATAAAGAGAGGTTGTTGTAAAGCTTGTAAGAACAAAAATTTATTATAATGGAACTCTAATCTAGTGTTAATTAGAAGAAACTGGATGTAGCTTTTGTTGTGAAGTGAACCAGTAAAAATTGCTTGTGTTAGTTTTCTTTATTTCTATCTTTACAAGTCATCTTGTTCATTTGATCTTATTTTCATTATCATTACCTAACAAGTTCTGTTTTGAGCTATTAGTTTCTTGAACTAAGTTGGTTGATTGAATAAGAGTATTCTTGGTTTTAAATGTGATAAAGATCCTTAACTCTGATTTGATAAATAATTTTAAAAGACCAAGTTTAAACCAATTCACCCCCCTCTTGGTTATTGTGGGTATTCCTATTGTTTTCACAGAAGGCCAAGGTTATAAGTTCCAATTAAATATCTGAATATACATTTAACTGCAGTTAAATGAATTGCCCTTCATACTTTTTGAAATCTAGCACATAAACAAACACTAAACATTATATCAGGCATGGACGTAGTAAGGTAAAGTAGTGAGCCAATAATTGCTATGTACTGGGTCTCGTCCACCTTCGTTGATTCCTCATCTAGTCCTAGATGTGTGATGGAGTGCTTTTAGTTAAATATTTTTCTATCCTTCTTAGCTTATTTGACTTCTCTTAGACTTTTATTTTCCAATTCTAATTCAGTTTTTGTCTTCGGCAAGTAAGTGGACTTAATTGCTAATTGTAGCATATTTTCGGATTTTATGCTCACTTGACCTATCTGCCTTGTATAGGACCTACAATGCTCTACAGAACTCCGAATAGAGCGTTCTAGTTGTCCCTAGAAAGATAACGAAAAGATCTACAAGTTTGTCATAAATAAGCCAAGGCAAATTCTGCCATTTGGAGGGTCATTTTGGGCTTCGAAGTCAGAATCGCTGCACTTATATTTTGGACTGCGAGTTTGATTTTTATGGTTATAAATAGTAAATATTAGAATTGATGAGTTTGTTCATGATCCATTCTTTCCTTCAGACTTAGTCACTATATTTTAGTGACATTAGAGAGACTTAAGATGTAACACCCACATATTTCAATACATGTGTGTGAATTTTCTTATAAGATTATTAATATGCATTTCTAGTCAAAATGACGAAAATGCTCCTGGACATTTTTAAGAATTACAAAAATACCCTTCAGTCTTGAACAAGTCAGATAGCCTCAGTAATTCTATAAGACCCTGATAAAAGTACAGTATGCTCCTAGATAATGAATTACTAGCATTGTTAATGGAGAAAAACCATAAATTAGAATTTTTAGGAATTTTGGAAGATATTTTGAAAATAATTCAATCTAGACTAACTCAAGCCTCAGAAAAACACAGAAAAAGGAAAGATACAATCCATGGAATTTTCTCTTAATTATAGGAGGAATAGATTCTTTAATAAGTTAGTTTAGTAATTTTACTAATTAATAACAAAATGGACCAATAAGGATTAAGATAAAGCCACTTGAGAAAAGCTTAAATAACATCCTAAAAATACTACTAAGGCTTAAGTTAATCTCTAAATAATTTTAGAATTTTATTCCTAAGAAGGCAATTGGAATTAGGCTTTCATAAATGATAGAAACAATTTTATTCAATTTAAAGATACATAATAAGTAGAACAAAGCACAAAATTTCCTAAAAGCTAGCCATTTCACGTGAACAAGGAAAAAATTGGGAAAATTGCCTCGGAAACCAAGCTATAGCCGTGAATATTAAGAAGAATGGAGAAGGCTTGAGTAAATTCAAGATATAGGACACTTGTATGGTTAAAAAGCTTGGAATCTTGCCGTTGGTCCATTTGGAAAGTTAAGTCATCATACCTTTAGGGATATTTCATGACTAAGTACAAAAATTTACTAAAAGCTACCCATACTACGTAGGAAGAGAAACAATTAAGGATTGCACTACAAGCTTGAAATCAACATGCAAAATGAGAAGAAAGGAGAAAGAAATGGAATTTTCAAGAACTAGACACATGTAGGGTGAGAAATTCATAGCCAATAAGAATAAACCAATTGGAAAGTTAAGGCATCATAACCTAAGAGATATTTTTAGCAAAGGCATCTTAGAATATTTTCAATAACTTTATATAAAGAAGATGGTGGGGACTGTAGAATGGAGTTTGGCCAAGAAGTGAACGTGCAAAACCATCCTTTGCATTCTACATCCTTTTCACTTTGTCACTTTCAAAAGACTTAAAGCAAAACAGAGGCCCACACATTAAAATCCCACGTGAAGAACTAAGAGCACTAGGAGGAAGATTGTCAAAACTTTAAGAAGAAAACAAGGTATGGGGAAGCTTTATGATAAATATGGTTTGGATATTAATTATGCTAAAATTCTCATTTATTTTCATAAAGAATTAAGCTTTGCTTACCATGTGTTCGATAAAATGCTTCAAAGAAATAAAGTTTGTACAATGAATGATTATTTGGATGTGTGACTTGAAATTAGCTTAAGAAATAATTGCTGAAATAAATAACTTGAATCTAGCTACATGGGTGAATGATTAAGTAACTTAAACTTTATGTATTATGACTATATTTAAGGAAATAATTGATTTGTGGTAACATAATAGAATGTTTCATTAAAGTTTATGAGTTTGATGTATTATGACTTGTCCTTGAGAAATTTATGGAATTGAACTATGATTGTATGCTTGAGTACTTTTATAAAGTTTTATGTGATCAGTGGAAGAAGTTTTACATGTTGTTGAACTCTGGGTTAGTTCCATGGTGAAAATTTAAGCATATGAAATATAAAGTGAAAAGTAATAATGAAGAGTAAATATGAGTTAAAAAGAAATTCCTTCATGCATATTCCATCTGTATATGCCTAGCGGGGGCTAGTCCGTGTTATTTACCTCAAGAGGAGGTATGTCAGATAGCTAGAATTGAGACGAGCGTTTAGACAAAGGGTGTCTAAGCTGGGGGGTAGTGGCAGTGGGGAGATCACCTACTCATGATGATCACATGTAGTGTGGGTGTGAGTCCTTTTGCAACACTGACCTACCCTGACTGTTCGATCTAATTCAAAGAGAGAGTTAAGCTATCTTGACTATGGTACCATAAGAAGGGAATTTTGAGATGAGAATTTGAGAAAACCATGCATCATCTAAATAAAGAATCATGTATCTACCATGCAACTTATTTTATGAATGTTATTGTGGTTATTAATGGATATATTCTTTTATTTAAATTATATTTATCAGAAACTTACCCTATTTTGTGTCTGTGGTTGACACGTGTGATGACCCCAAATTATTTGGGCGAGTAGAGGAACAGTGAAGTATAAGCAATGGATGGTTAGGAAGAAGATGTCATGAGGAAGCTTGGACCACTTATATTTTGTTTCTTGTGTTATTCTGATAATATGTAATCTGTATTAGACTTTGGATTAGTCTGTTGACCTGTATCTTGGACTGTATTATATTAAACTGTATGTTGGACTGTATATTAGTTTATTTTGTTTTGAACTTAAAAACGTTTGATGATAAAATATATATATATATATAGTAATATAATTTCTTTACGTAAAAGGGTAATAAGCGAAAAAAAAAATGAGTCGTTACGTAAGACATTAGATTACATTAGCAAAAACAAATTTTACATTTCTCTTTTTAAGTTTTTAGAATCAAAACCCTTACTCTTATTTTCTCTCAACTGTTCTTCTTTATTTTTTCATTTTCATTTTGTTGTTCTTCCATTTTCGTGCATATTTCATGGGCTTTCATTGGTGATGATCATGGAAGGCTAAATAATCAATCAATCCAAGGATCCAACCCAAGCAAAAGGAGAATTTGAGTTCTGGTTTGATATTTCATATTATGTTTGAATGTTCACTTTCTTCTTCAATTCCTATTTTGTTTTCATGATTATGAATGCGTTTAGGATTGAAAGAGGATTAGGTTATGGATTCATTTCCTAATTTCGAATATTAATCAAAGATTAATTGAATGATATTTCAGTTAGGGTTGTGGTTTTAATTAATTTAGGATTTAATTCGATTGAACTGCTTCTAATGAGATTGAACGAACTTTCGTAATAGGATAAATTTCTGATAATGATGATGATTCGAATAGCTTGGTGTGGTGAATAGGATTGATGCTTTTAATCTATCTTACATTACCTCTTTTCAATTCTGTTAGTTTCTGTGTTGTTCTTTAATCTTAGTGTACGTTTTTGCAAATTTTACTTATCGTATATAAACTGTTCGCTAAAAATCCCCCTTACTGTTACTAGTGAGTTGAAGTTAGAACCATATTGATAGTGCCTCTGAGTCGACCTAGGTTAATCCTGTGCTACAGAATTAGCGTAGTTAAATTGTTTTGGAGCACTACAGCAAACACTTACTAGGAAGCAATGATCTTTGATAAGTGTCATATTTTAGTTATTTTAGGATTATAATACGGGCACTTATCTTTTGATTCCAATAAATTCTCTTATAAACTTGCATTAATCCTAGTTTTAATTTTTGTACATATATAAATGTTGTTGTTTACATTTGGAAGATTCATCCATTCAATTTCGATGTTTTCATAGGTATCTGTGGCAAGAATATAGGGCAAAAAGGTGAAAAGAAGAATTTTCTGGAAGTCAAATTCGCCCAGGCTAGCAATCAGCTCGCCTGGGCAAGTTAACCTTTCTTCAACATTAAGTAACAGCTCGCCTGGGCGAGTTTGCCTGACCTGCTCCAACTTTTCCTATAAATAGCCATGCAAAGGAAGCCATTAGGACACCAAGAATGAAACCAGTAGCAAGGAAACATAGAGAGAGGTGAGAGAAGAGAGAAATTGGTGAGGAAACTGTCGGAAAGGATCGGGGATCGCTTCTTTCATCATATCTTTAGTTGATCTTGTGCTCTACACAATGATCGGCTAGTTCCTCATAAGGATTGGATGTAATCTTCGTACCCTTATGTATCTCTTTTGATAATTAATATATGCATGGATCTTTTCTACACATTATTGGTGATTTCATTTTGTTCTTAATGCTTGATTCTACTTGATCACTAGTTTCATGAAATTGGATTCTAAGTTTGATTGGAAAGTGCTCTTGGGATTTGAACTGAATGATAATTGATATATGATAATTGGTAGAAAAGAATTAATCAAGCCTTTGTGTGCATGTGGAACAAACTAAACCAAGTAAGTTCCTTTCCTTGCTCAGCCATTTCCACGTGGGAGCGGCCAGCTGTCCCTAAGATCATGATTAAAAGAATCTTGACCAAAAGAATCAAATCAAGATAAGGCTTAAGGTTAAATATCTCCCAATGAAATGATTACCTAGTTAAAACCTAACTAAAATAACTTCTAAAATAAGTTTTAATTCAACTAAAACCCTTAAATCTGAACCAATTAAAGTAGTATAGATAGTTTTGGCATTCAAAAAAAATTGGCACGTATACCACTCCCAAAACACTTCACGGCCATCTTGTTTTGCTTCTTGCCAAGCCTTGTCTTTTACCTCCTTTGCTTGTTTTGACCAGGTCTTCTTTCTACCACTTATCCATCAGCCAATTTCTTCTTTCAAGGCCTCATTTCTTAGAGGATTTTCCAAGGAAGACACCCCTTAATCCATTCCATTTCAAATATCAAACTCACTTGAGGTAGGCTAGGCTTCAATCTCTAGTTAAGAAATTATTTGGACTAATTTACATGTTTAAATGTACAGATTTATGGTTATTATTTAGGCTGGAATTTCATGTTATTTGAAGGTATTTTTTGATGTGAAAATTTTGATTTAAACCATAGGATAGGTGATAATTTACAGGCTGAAATATTAGTGATGTTAAACATTTGATGATCTTTGAAAGTGATTTTGATGACATTTGGGTTGTTTGTTCATATTTTCATTATGGGATTGTTTTGAATTAATTTCTAGAAGTAGAGGTTGAATGGTATGAGTTAAATGGTTCAAATGCTTGAGTGATTAAATTTTTGAGGATGAAGTAGTAAGGTTGTAGGTGAAAGGAGATTAAGATGCATGTTAGGTTATAATCTTTTCTTGTGAAGGTTTAAAGGAATTATAAATTATTTGAAAGATATATTGTGGTTATTAGTTAGATTACTAACATGATTTTTTTGTAGCTTGAGGATACTCAATTGTCATGCCTAAGTTGGTAATGATTTTTGCTTAAATAAGGTATGGTAGTTTAAACCATACTTTTGGATACATATGATTTTGTTATATAAAATTTTTCCATGAGGTTGTATGTATTTGCTCATGGATTTTATTATGAATGGATTTTGATGTGATGATATATTGATTCATGTTTCTGAGTCCAGTACGAGATTTGTGAAACAGAATCTGATACTAAATCCAGTACGAGATGTAGGGACCAGGGAAAAATACATGGAATAAATCATGCATGTGTGCGTAAGACGGCCGCAGCGTCTACATCCAGTACTAGGTGTAGCTACATATAGTACGATATGTGTAACGCCTCCTTTTACTCTCTCGTGCTTGATTGATTTTAGATGAAATCTTGTGACCACTTTGTATTAGGATCAGATTAATTATAAATTTCATAAAAATTTCTTTTCGCTTTGCTTGCAAATTCTATTAGTCGTTTATATCATGAACGAATTCTCTCTCCACGGTTTAATTATAATAAAATCCATCATCAATAAATTAGAGTATAATACAGTCCATATTACAGGCCCAGTAATAAACAGTCCACATACATCTCATAAGTAAAATAAAAATTACAACATCTTTGTCACATCTTTAACTCAACATCCATGCACATCTTCAATTCATCATCCATGCTCGGCGACTACTGTCCATCTGCTCGTCCAAATAAATTGGGATCATCACAGGTGTCAACCACAGACACAAAATAGGGTAAGTTTATGACAAACACAGTTTGAATAAAACATTCATAAAGAATATATACGCAGATGGTTATCATAATATTTATAAAAATAACAACCACGGATGATTCACCCACAGACTAATTTACATCATCTACGCAGCACACGAATTAAGTCATATTATCTATTTAACACACAACGTACTCATCAGATAATGCATATAATGCATGCTTATCTTCTTTATATGATGCATGACTGAGATCTCAGGTTCTCAACATCTAATTATCAGTGGCCACAGTCAAGATAGCTTAACACCTCGTGAGTTGGATTGGCCAGTCGGGATAGGTTAGTGTTGCAAAAGGACTCACACCTACAACATGTGATCATCATGGCTAGGTGATCTCCCCACTGTGGCTATCCCCCAGCTCATCACCTTAGAACGTGCGAATCTCAACTCTAGCTATCTGACAAACAACTTCGCGGCTTAACCCTCGCAGGGCAACAACTTCACGGCTTAACCCCCGCAGGGTATATGCATATGAAATGCATGAATGATTTAATTATTCTTCTCCAAAGCTCAACATCTTTAACAACTTATGGCATATGCTTTTAAAACAACACGTAAAGCTTCTTTCAATCATCACATAAAGCTTTACACCACAATCTAAGCATACAACCATAATTCAATAAAACTCTTGGAATCCATAAATAATCACAATACATTTAGCAACATGAGGATTCCATTACTTCATTATAGTATACATCTTAACTCCCTCCTCATCATCAAGATTATAAATTCTTCAAGCACATATTAATTTCATCAAATTATAGAGAACTACTCAACAACACACACACTTAATATATTTCAACTTCACCAATACATAGGACAGGCTTATGTAACAACATGTACACCTTTGGCCAATCAAACACATGAAACTTCATTAACCACGCACAAATCACACGAATTTCACCACATAACCAATTTTATTTCTTGGAAACCTTCTATCAAACACTTGGTGTGGTTTTATGGAAACACTCAACAACACATGAAAGAACACATAATTATTTGTTTAAAGCATTCAATCATGCAAGTATACTTCATATCCAATAATAAAGATTCGAAACCACAACACTTAAACATCTTTCATTCATTATGACAAACTATCACACACATGGTGTGCAATATAGAATGTTTTTGAAAGAAATTTACTTAACATCATTCTTTATAAAGTTCCACATCATAAACATATTTCCAACTAATTTCTAACATCAAATTATATTTAAGAAGTATAGGAGAATTTTGTCTAACATCAAACTTATGACAACATATTTTATTGAACAACTATAGTTTTAAACAATTATTTTCCTAAAGATAACCATACTTTCTCTATTTTCGGTTAGTCCTAATTTCCATTCATTAAATTAGGTTCAAGATATTTATCTCATAATTATTTGTTAACTAGAACCAAGTTACCTAGCCAAATAACCATTCAAGCTTTTTAAGACAATTCAACAAACACCTAATCTACAAAACTTAATGAAACCAAACAAGGATTAATATTCAAACCTAGCTCATCATAAACTTCCCCATACCTTATTGTTTCCTTAATATTTTGGACAGTATAATAACCCAGAGTCCTAGCGTGGATGGCGTGGGATTCCGCGCGGATCGCGCCAGAGGTCCTGCTGAGAAAACCATGTATGGTGTGTGGCACGATTGGCACTAGGGTTGGCGCGATCAGCGCCAGACTCTCTAGAACATGGCGCAAGGGGCACCAATGTGGCGCGAGGGGCGCCATGGATTGCAGCCGGCGCGGATGGCACCAAAGTTGGCGCTAATGGTGCGGGAAGTGGTCTGGAACACCCATTTCCCCTAGTTTTCCACGCGACCAGCGCTAGGGTTGGCGCTGGCGGCGCCAGCTGGGTTTTGGAAGTTGGCGCGGATAGCGCGGGGTTGGCGCTGGTGGCGCCATAGGTTCTGGAAGTTGGCGCTAGAGGTGTGGGTTTCACGCGATTGGCGCCACAAGGTCAGCATAGTTGGCGTGGGTAGCGCCAGGGCTGGCGCGGATCGTGCCAGACCTCAGACAGACCCAGTATAAAAGGTGAATCGCGTTTTTGGAAGAGAAAACCTTCTCTTCTTCTTCCATGACCTTGTTTCTTCACCCAAAACACTTCCTAAACCCATTAAACCTCCTAGAAACCTTGAGAGAGCTTGAATCCTTCCTCCATTTCACCAAAACCCCTTTGTTTTGAGAAACCCCATTCTCAAGAGAAGTGAAGAAATCTCGAGTTTGGCAAGGAACGGCAGCTACCCACGGACACCCATGCTTGGAGGAGTGTCCCAGAGGTTTTTTGTGTCGCCATTGAGGTAAGAAACTCGAGTTTCTCCGATTGATTTGTGATTTGGGGGTTTTGATGAATAGTGACCCACTTTTAGTAGAGTTAGAATTAGCTCTGGGTCCTGTTGAGAGATGTGGTTAGAATGATGAGAGGAGGAAGGATTAGCTTTTAGTTTGTGATTCGGTGAATGTTGGTTTTGGCTCTAGGTTGTGCATGTGTGACTTGGACTAAGTCACTTGATTTGAGACATGCAAGAGCCTTGTTGATGGGCTTGATGTGCCTGAGGGGCCATGGAAACGGTGTCTTGTGAGATAGACCGTTCAAGCCCTATGGAAATCCCTGAGTAAGTGGATTGTGAGAGCTGTGATGCTCATTGTGAATGGCTGTAGTGAGTCTGTGGTGACTCTAAAGCCATGGCTGAGTTGAGATAGACCATTGAGGGTCTATGGAAAGGACTAAGGTTCCTTTCTCAGAGGCAGTTGAGGACTACTTGATGAGCTTGTATATGTTTATATGCTTGTATGGTCTGTAATATGCGTTTGTTTGCCTTGGTAGGGCTTGACACAACGGGTGTCAGTAACGCAGACCATCGTTTGTGGTTGGAGCTACATGCACGGCTTGCCAGGTAAGCTCATCGTTCTGGGGATTAGTCCCTTATGCTTGTTTGCCACCCAAGCGGGTGATGATGGTGTATATGCAACTAATATATATGTATATATATATATATATATATTGCTATGAAAGGCCAATGTGACATAGTTTTGATGTTCAAAATAGACTGGACACCGGAATGGTGTCATGATATGAATATATATATATATGTGATTAAACCCTAGGGTAGACACTGAGATAGTGTGAGGGTGAATGATACATTTGTGATTACAGATGTGAATGGCCTTGGGCCTTATGATGGATAGACACTAGGAGGGTGTCTGTCCCTCTTTTGAGGAAAGGACCATGGAATGGTCTGTGATGAATCAAGAGGATACTGGGATAGTATCCGGCTAGGTGAGATTTCTTAGCCAGAGGAAGAGTTTGAGGACTCACTGGGAATGGCTGATACTTCCTGTGAGGTGCCACTGCTCTTCACCTTAAGTCCTAAGGACGGATTGCCCTGTATGGATGTTCTTCCTTATGCAATGATGATGAAAGCCCTGAGTGGTTATCCTCAGGCCAGTTTCTGAAAGTCCTGGGGGATCGAGTGCCTCCGGTGTGAGATGATCTCTCTCAGGCAAGTGGTTGAAAGTCCTGGGAGATTGAGTGCCTCCTGTGTAGGATGATCTCTCTCAGGCAGCGGACTGACGTCTTGAGAGATGAGTGCCTCCAGTGTGAGATGATCTCTCTCAGGCGTGTGATTGGAAATCTTGAGGGATGAGTGCCTCCTTTGTGAGATGATCTCTCTCAGGTAGTGGATTGATAGTCTGAGGGATGGAGTGCCTCCGGCGTGAGATGATCTCTCTCAGACCGTGATTGGAAGTCCTGAGGGATTGAGTGCCTTTTGAATGAGATGATCTCTCTCAGGCAGTAGACCTGGAAGTCCTGAAAGATGAGTGCCTCTAGCATGAGATGATCTCTTTCAGGCATATGTTTGTGAAGGTCCTGGAGGTGATTGCTCTATATGGATGTTCTTGCCCAGGCCTGACTGTGTACAGATATGCTGTATCTCTAAGAGAGGGCATCCCGAGGGGATAAGGGCCTAGAGCCTCTTAGATGAGCCATATCTGTTTCAGTAAAGTCCTGAGGGATGCCTCAGGCAAAGTGCTATCCAGTTTATGAGGCGATGCCTCTCCAGTGTAAAAGTGTCCAGTGGTTGACACTTATGCTTTAGTACTTCTGGGAGACGACTGTGAGTTTATGTTTAGATGGCTGTGAGAGCCAATATGAGGTGGAATGCCTCTGATGCTGATAGCATCCAGTGATATTCTCGGTAGCTGGATTCTGAAAGCCTGGATAATGTCCTAGGCTTGTTTATAGTTCTGTACATGTGTAAGCTTGGAGGTGAACCAGGGTAAGGGAGGATCTCCCAAAATCCCGAGTTTACTGAGACGTATGTCTCACCCTGTGTGGGGTTATGGTTTTCAGGTGTTTCCTCTAGCGGAGGGAAGAGACCATAGGGCAGGAGGCCCTAGTAGAGTGTTGCTAGAGTGGTCATGGGCTGCAGTTGAAGATCAGAGAAGAGTTTAGTATTCTGTCTTGTATTCCCTGTGTAGGGAAAAGGTGTGTGTGTACACCCTTTGTACTTTACATATTCTTTTGTATAACCACAAGTGTGGTCTGAACTCTGAGATGTATATATGTACAGAACTGTTGTTTATGTAATTGACGTTGATACCTCCTGATTATCTTTGTTGTAGTTTCTGTTTATCTGCCTATTGTGTTATGTGTTTGTGTTACCTGGATCAGCAGGGGCTTGTTTTATAATGCTTTGTGATGTGGTTTTAAATTCCATGCATAATGTAATCAAGAAAAATCGATTCTTACGCTTCCGCACCGCTTTTATTTACGTTGTTAGTGCGGCTCTGATATGCATGATGATAATACTCCGGAGGCCTACGGGGTGCTACAGACAGCCTTCCTTCTTTGAAGTTGAATGATCGTTGCTCCTAATGTTTCTAGTGCTTCACGTGAAGTTACAAGGTATAGGCCTTTTATTTTTGTTCTAGGTGAAAGGTATAATTTGGAAGAGATAAAATGGAAAGCTTTGGGAGGAATTTTGCACGGCCTAAGCTCTCTTAGAGCTGTCCCAACTTCAGTCTTACACCCTTTTTATAGGGTGATTAAAGCTTGATTTTTGTTACAAATATCCAAGGGTAATTATGGTTAGCTTTTTACTTGGTTTAATCCTAATGGCTAAGCTTTTTCCACCTTACAAGTGGCTAGATTCTTGAGAATTCCACACCCTTCTCCATCCCTCTTCATCCTCACGTGGAATGCCAAGGCTTCTAGGAAAGTTTTACCAATTTTCCTACCTTTTACGTTTTTGTGTTTTTCTTCATTCTTAAAAAATTCTGAATTCATTAACCGTTGGATCTTCTTGAAATTTTACAGGCATACTCCTATCCCACATATCTAACTTTGGACCATTGGGATCTTTGAAATAATGCTTATAAATGTCTACGTGTCCAAAATGAGCTAAGAGGAAGTTTTCTTCAAAAAATCTTCTTAATTCATTATTACCTTACTTTACAAATGGACCAATGGCATGTATCCTAGCCTTTTAAGCATCCATGTGTCCATTCTTGAAGTTTCTTAGAGTTTTCCTCCATTGATCTTGCATCATACGGTCAAGGCTTTATTTAGAAGTCCAAATCAATCCAATTTTTCCTTTAATAACTAAATTTTACTTTCTTATTGGTTCATTTTGCCTTGAATTATTAGAATTACTAAGCTAACTCATTTAGGAATCCTATCCCTCTCATAATTAAGAGAAAACTCCATAGATTGTATCTATTATTTTCCTGAGGTTTTCTGATACCTGAGGTAGTCTATATTAAGCTCTTTTCAAAATATCTACCAAAATTCCTAGAAATTATAGTTTATGGTTCTCTGCCACCAACCATGTTGATAATTTGTTGTCTAAAAGTATTTTATCCAATACTCAAGTTCCCACAAATTTCTAAAGTCATCTTGATCATTTTTTACCTAAAGGGCATTTTGGTAATTTCACCACTCACCCTAAGGGTATAATCGTCATTTCAAAAATATTCAGAGTATCTCTGTAATTGTTGCGCTAAAGGTTTTCTTGGTCATTTCCAAAGCATCCAAGGGTATTTATAAGATTTCCTCCTTAAAATATCTTGCTAAAATACCTAGGGGTATTTTGGTCATTTTCAAAGTGTCCAGGGGCATTTTCTTCATTTTCCCTAAATTTTTGTATTGTCTCTAATTAACATTTTACATTAGTAATTGGCTGTGGTTCCACAAATTTGGGGTGTTACAATATGTAGAGGTCATGTGCACCTTGGAAAAAATTCATTTCATGCATATGTGTAGTTTGCATAATTATTCATTGTATGGATTTATTTATATTGACAATTTACTAACGTACTAACGTGTTTGGCGTTTTAGTTTTGCCTAATGGGAAATTTTATTTCTCACTAGTTTTGTTTCATTTTTTTAGATGGCAACAGTGGTCAATTTCTTTGATGCCCTGGATTAGTGGTGGTGTAGGAATGTAGATATGAATTAGGCTGGTGTATAGGAAATCCTGTACTTGTTTAGAAATGACTTATGTAACAAAGGAATGTGGCTACTTATAATATATATTAGTTTAATAACTTCTATAATTTATATGTTTTCTAATTTTTACTAATATACGCTTCTTAAAATTAAACCCTAATAAAAATATAACATCAAGAATAATTTTAGGTCGTTACAACAAGAGTCATAAACTCTTTTCAACCCTCAAAAATCTGAAACACAAACTCAAAAACTCTCTAAGGAACCCTTTTCTCCTCTCCAAGAAACACTCCTTAGGGATTTGAGAATTTTGGTTCTCTTACTCAAAGGAGGTCATTTTCTTCATCTCCTAGTTCCATAGTTTACCTTGGTGTGGTAAGGTCCTTCTTCTTTTCCTTTTCTCTCCATTTCAATTTATATTTTCCTTTTCTTGTAACATTCCTTGGAGGACCCATGGAGATTCTTGTTTTGGGTATAGAAATCTAACGTTTGAGCTTGTTTTGGGTGTGGTTTGGTGTTCTCTTAGTGAGAGCTACTAATAGTTGCGTGGTTGGAAGTTTTCCCAAGTTATCTCATTTTCCTCCCTTTCTTAAAAGTTCTACCTACTCTTTTGTTCATATTTTGGGATGATTATAGTTGTTTGTGAATGATATATAAACATAAAAATATGTTATTGGCTTGTTGGAATTTTTGTTTTTTTTTTTAAGTTTGGATTTTTGAAGGGTGTGTGATGATTAATGAGATTTATATGAAGTTTTGATGATATGAATTGTTAAATTGATTTGAAACATGTAGGATCCATGTTTACATCTCTTAGTTTGTGTGTTTGATGTTTAAGTCATTTTGGGGAAGTGGAATCCCAAGTTTTGCAAGAAAATCCCAGCTTTTGTTTTTGTTGCCAGGCTTTTGTGCTAAGTGCAAAATGTTTTTGTGCCAAGCATGATTTTTATGGAAAAGATGAGTTTCTAGACCTTTCTAAGCATGCTAAACGCAATATGTCAGGAAATGAAGACAGTTGTATAATTGAACATGTTGAAGGTGAACTAATAGTTATATCTATACTTTTAATGATCTAAATGGTTAAGAAAATGTACATAATTAGACATCGGAATGTATTGATGAGTTCATGTGTTTGTATTATTTCCCAAATGAAAGCATATTTGCATTATGAACTTTTATAAAAAGTTTAAAATTGATTTTATGATGAAATAACGAAATTCACATTCATATGAGAATTTGGTGTGGTGAAAGTAAGAATTCAAGAAGTTGGGTATCTTGCCATGCTTGTTGAAACATTGGTGGGTTTATATGTCTAATGAACATATGAATAATGAATTTATGATATGGTAACTCTTTCTTGGTGTTGAATTAGTGAATATGACTATGATGTTGTTTTTTGATTCAAGTTAATTTTATGTTAAAATCATGTGATTCACATTCATATTATTTTTCGGTGTGATGATTGCAAGAATTCAAGGTGTTGGAATGTATTGTTATGCTTATTGATCTATAGATGGGTTCATGAGGGTGATGAAAATATGAATTGTGAATCTATGATATTGTAACCTCTTATGGTATTGAGATTAGGGACTGTGATTATAATAGTGTATGTTGATTGTGGAATGAATTGACATATCATGCTTGTATAGATAATTGGCATTGCATGTGAGTAGGCACATACGTAGAGGGTGCTAGGAAAGCCCTCAACCAAGTGCTAGAGGTTTTCGATGGTAACTAACAGTAAAAGGGCCTATAGAATGGATACGTAGACAAATCCTTAGATATGTTAAGATCATTGCAAGCCTTACTGAGATAAGTCACTACCCACACTCATCCATTTTTTATAAAATCGCACTTCATTCGCAAGTTTTATTTAAGTCACCTCGAATGGTCAAGGTGTTACTATGTTAAGGGATGTACTTGGGTTCATCACTCAAGATAAAATCTTCTAGGAGTAGAGTCAGCATAACATAGCATGATAATTAGACATGTGCATTTATAATTGTGACTTGAGAATGATGTGTTACTTGATGAGTTGTATTAGTATATGGTTGTCATAAAAGTGAAGGATTTCTATATCTCTTTTAACAAGATGATCTTATATTGTTTCAATTACATGATGTCTCTTTTAAAATGAGTTTACCCTTGTGTTTTCTGTTAAACTATAATGATCGTACCTTTGATAAGGGAACAAATATTGATGTGGCTTCTTTGGAGCATGTCACTCATGATTGGTGTGGACTCAATGGTGGACTTGGAGGCAAGATTGGACCCTTGGTCTTCTTATTTTTTGTCCTAGTGGGAACCAGCTTAGAGTTTAGATATTTTAATGGAACTATGTTGTACTTATTCCAATAATGGGACCTTTTGTGTTTATGTTTGGAGATTTTGTTAGTATATGGATGTCCTAGAGACAATCTTTTCATTAGATTAGGACGTACATGTACTTTTCATATTGTCATGAATAAATTATAAGCGCTTTTTATCTTGTTTCATATTATGTCTCGATATTATTATTAATATATGAGTAACTGGATAAAACCCTTGGAATAGAATAGGTATCTCTTGAATATCAGTGATGGGATCACGATCATGAGGATTCATGGATACCAGATGTCTACTCCTAAATTTAAGTTCCTAGTCTAGAGACATTGAGAATGGGGATCAGAGATCTCGGGTAAGACTAGCATGACTTATCTACTTGTATGTAGATACAAGGTAAGGACCTCATGAGCTACAGACATGGAGATGTCTTAGCTAAAGTCGTAGGTGGACCTATAAGGGTATAGCTCGCACTGAACGGACCCAAAAAGAGACTATATGAGGAAATCTCACATATAGTGTCATTAGAGAAGTCTCTTATTATTTGGGTGTGTCTTTCCTTAGACCAGAAGTTTTCGCCTAGACTGTGTTCTAGAAGACATGCTTTGATTATATACCTCGTCTGCCTAAAACATTGAGACACATAGGTATACCTTTAGGCATGTCCTGAAAGAACACAAGTCTAGGGTGACTAGCTGAAGGAATTCGTCAAATCTCTGTGAGAGATTAGGTTGTCTGTAAATCGGAGAAATTGGGATGACATTTACGGGACTCGGGAATCTATGCATAGTAAAAGAAATCATGAGATGATTTGCCTTTAGAGTCAGTAAAATTGGAGACTCCCTATTTCGTATTAAAGCTTACCCTAGACCGCAAGGGCTGATATGTTTCCTTACCCTAGGTTTTATGGAAAGGTAACCGAGACGAAAGGAAATACATACGGAAACCAAATAGATTTAATAGGATGGTCTTGTCATTTACCTAACTAGTTCTGGGGCAACAAAGCATTGCTAGTGCTATGTGTTGTCATTAAATGGGTAGAGGCCTTGTTGGGCCCAAACTCATTTATGTCAGTAGCCATGTTGGCCCTAATGGGTCACACACTAACACTTTATTTTCATGACATTATAGCATTAAAGGTTTTGGGCCTAATAATGGTTGTTGGCCCAAGAAAGAGTTTAGAAACTTATCTTAATGAGAAAGGGGGGCATGAATGGAATTAATGGGCTTGGATAGTCCAAGACATTATTAATTAATTTAAATAGTTAAATTAATTATCTGATATTTAAATTTGATAATTTAAATTTTGAATTTAAATATGAATTAACTATAGTAGATAGTTTCATAATAAAAAGAGAAGATAAGAGTTAGATTTGAATTTGAATTCAACTAGCATCTTATCATGATCATATCTTAGATTTTAGGAAGAAGTTTGAGGGCTGATTAGAGGCTTATCATACAACTGGATATTTGATTATTGTTTGGCAAAATAAATTCCAAGTAATTGACTTGGTCTTAAGAAGATAAGATAGGAAGTTGTTGGCAATTTTTGAAATACAACAACTCTATCTTTTCTTCACGTGTGAGATGCTTAATGATCAGAATTTTATGGTTAAAAATCTGACCTAAAACTCTTCTGTAAATATACTCTTGTGATCATAGTTCTCTAATAATGATTTTTGAGAAAACCTCATCTATCTGCCTCCTTTTCACGTGCCTCTTTGTGTGAGTTTTGGCTGAAAATTCAGCCACCAATATCATCTATTGGTGAGTCTCTTAGATAAGTAAAACACTTTAAAACCTAACCTTCTTCCTCTCCATTGGTGCCCCTAGCTTGCCTCCTTTGGTGTTTGTTGGTGGCATTCAAGAAGTGTTCTTGAGTCTTGACAAGAAGTGGTGTGGATCAACATTAGAGGGCTTGTATCTTCAAGCCTATTCTTGATCATCAATTTCGAATATAAACAAGGTAACATCTATGTCCTAAAGAATGATTCTTTAATGGTATGTCTGTTTTCGCTTTGAAAAAATTTTGTTTTCAAAATGCATGAAATATCCTATGCATGTCGTGGTCACATGAATAAAATTAGGGTTCTTAATTTTGTTCAATTTGATCTTGTTATTTTTGTGTTTTGTTATAATGAATTGTTCATAAGCATAACATAATATTTTTGTGACAAAATTTTTCATACAAGTCTATGTATATAAATGGTTGATTGTATGGTTT
>PYAF01000901.1:0-10048 GCA_007407185.1 Glycine tomentella
ATATGGACTGTATTATGGATTGTAATAATTGTACCGCGGTGAGGACAAATAGTTTATGCTACAAATCAATCATTTGAAGTAAGGAAGAAAAGAATTTTTCGAGAAAAATTTATAACTAAAATCATTCTAATACAAAGTGGACACATAATTTTAATTAAAATCAATCGAGCACGAGAGAGTCATGAGAGGCGTTACAAATGCATCCATGATTACTTGTCAACACCCACCTTACACAACTTAGTTGACCCTTAGCCAAGATGTAAATTTGGGAATTATCAAAGATAATCCCAGGACAGGAATAAAACTCGCTTTACCCTGTGTGTAACCAAATAAGCAGTGGATCCCTTTGTGCTGAAATGTGAAATATTTGGACCTGTCATTTTTGTGAGCGAGTTGTATTCTAAAATGACTTCCCTGCAGTATGATGCTTAGAATGTATATTAATCTTGGTCATAGTAGCTTGAATTTTGGGTTCTCTATCTGATGTAATGAGTAAACCTATTGTGCTTACCATGTATCTGTAATGTTTCAAACCATACGAATGAATTAGCTGCTTCAACAAACTGATTAATCGATATATGCAAGACATTTAAATCTGGGAATTCTAGTTACTTATCACTGTTGAAAATTAATTGTTCAGGATACCTTTCGCTTTCATATGCACATACTTACACCTACAAATACCCGATTTGATAAATCAACATCTATTGATTGACATTATTTCTGTTGGTGTGTGCTTAATTTGGACTATTAAAGGAAGTAAATCTGGGAATCACCAATGTTGCTTAACCTCTATATCTATATTCAAAATCTTTTCTGATTTTCAGGGTAAACAGGTGGCGAAGGCTGCTACAACCAAGAAGAAAGCTACCGGTGAAGGAAGCAGGAAGAGAGCTCGAGCTCCAGATTTTGATGAACTCCACTTTCGGACAGCTGAGTGCCAGTAACGCTTTGATTCCTGGTATCTCCCAAAGAATATCATTAAAGAAAAGAGAATTATGTGGGAAACATTACCAGAAGGCTACCCGATTAGAGAGGTCATCATCAGACGACAGTGGCAAAGACTAGTGAGTTTCCCAGAACAAAGCTCCAGTATGATACTAAAGGAGTTTTTGGCGAATGTAGATCATGATACAGTCTACAGGACTCGGACATCTTGGGTGAGGGGTGTCATAGTTTCGTTTGGTGAACGGACGATAGAGAGCATTTTTGACACCCTCTATGATCCCTTTGCTACGTGCGACTTCATCAGGCGCTTTACGCATATGCAGCCAGATGCCATAACTAAAATGTATAGGGATGATGTTCCGGGGCTAGCTACCACTATCCGTAGGGACATCACCGGCCTTTACACTGCTTGGAAGTCCAAGCCCGGCCTCGACTACATACCAGAAAAGCTGAAGAAATCTGAATTACTTGGAGATGCAGCTTTCTGGCATCAGTTTGTGAACCACACGGTCATTCCTTCTACCAACATGACCGACGTGAACTTACAGCGAGCCATTCTTCTCTACACGCTTAGAGGCGAGGGTAATCTCCTCATTTCTACTGTCCTTTCTAACCGCATTCTTCATATGACACAGGATGCCAGCAGTAAATCCTGGCTAGCCCACTCCTCTCTCGTCCTTCTTCTATGCCGACATGCGATGTAAGGACCTTTTATCGCGCGGGGATTCGGATTAGAAAACCTTATTAAGGTTGCGGCGCCGGTGGCGCCAGGGTTGGCGCTGATGGCGCCAGACCACTGGAATGTGGCGCCAAGGGCGCCAGGGCGGTTCTTGAAGCGCCAAAGTCTCTAGAGGTCCATGCCTAGGGCGCCAGAGTTGGCGCCAGGAGCGCCAGATTTCCCAGCCGGCGCTGGTGGCGCCAGAGTTGGCGCTGAAGGCGCCAGACTCTCTGGAAGCTGGCGCTGGAGGTGCCAGATGTGGCGCTCGGGGCACCGGACTCCCTGGAAGTGGGCGCTGGAGGCGCCAGAAGTGGCGCTCGGGGCGCCACAGTTTCTGTAAACCGGCGCCAGGAGCGCGGGAGTGGCGCTCAGAGCGCCAGCCTCACCGACTTAGTGGCGCCGATGGCGCCGGAGCTGGCGCCGGTGGCGCCAGAAGTCGGGCAGGTCGGGTATTTAAAGGCCAAAATGCGAAAATGGAGGGGAAAATAGCTTTCTTCTTCCTCTTACCTTCCAACCTCCATTGAAGACCCTCCCAAGCTTTTAGGGACATTATCTACTAGCATAAACACTTCCCTGAGACTTTTAATCTTGATTAAACCGATTGGAAAGCTTGAATCCTTCATCAATTTCCTTGAAAACCCCAATTTGAGTGAGAAGAGGAACCTCAGGGGAAAAGCTCAGAGAACTCGAGCTTGGCGCAGAACCACAGCGTAATTGGAACATAGAAGCTAGAGGAAGTTGTTCTGAGGCTGTTGGAGTCGCCACTGAGGCATTGGTTCTATGATTGTTGGTGGCGGGAGCCACAGACCTGGAAAGGAAGTGCAGACTGAGACCTTACCAGGTAAGTTCAGTGTCCCTGGGGATGATTCCCATCTTGTATGCCACACCACACTCTGGATGAGTGCGGTCATTTCATATTACATGCATGGATATTTGCATTCTTGTGATGATATATTGATATAGGAGATGGCAATTCCTCCTACTTGATATATTGATATAGGGATGACAATTCCTCCTACTTTGATACATTGATATAGGAGACGGCTATTCCTCTTATTACTGAATACTAGCACAGGAGATGGCTATTCCTCCTGCTTTGAGATATTGTTATGGGAGATGGCAATTCCTCCTATTTTGTGGCATTAATACAGGAGATGGCAATTCCTCCTACTCAGCTGTGTTTGACCATGCATGTATGCTATGTTTATGTTGTTATGGGGGCCATAGGGCCAGGCCAGTGGGCCATTTGCTTGTGATTGCTGATGTATGTGTTGTGGAAGTGGGCCAGGGTGGAGGAGAAGCCTCCATGGACCCTGAGCTTACTGAGATTTGTTATCTCACCCCGTGTGGGGAATTATGCTTTTCAAGTGACTCTTCAGGACGAAGAGAGCAGTCTCAGGGCAGGAGGCCCGAGTAGAGACGTTTCTGCTTGGCTGATGGCAGCAGATGGAGCATGTAGGCTCAGTTTTGTATTATTTTGTATATATATATGTGGTACCCTTGAGAAGGGATGGAGTGTGTGTACTCTTGATGTTTGTATAGTTCTGTATACCCCTGTGAGGGCTGACATTCTTTTGTATCACACGCTGAGATGTGAACCTTGATGTATATTTTGTACAGAACCTTTTATGCTTTTTATATGAGACCTGTTCCCCTGAGGATAGCTGTTGTATCATTGAGGAATCTGCCTATTTCTGTTAGATATCTGTCTTTATGGTTATGTGATGAGAAACTGGATCAGAAGGGGTGTGCCATATGTTCTTTGTGTGTGGAATTTTATGTGATTTGTGTTTCCATGCATAATGTATCAAGAAAAACGATTCTGTGCTTCCGCTAAGTTTTATAAACTATGTTTTATACGCTATTCTGATAACACGTCGGAGGCCTACGGGGTGTTACACGCGGGGGTCCACATTGACAACGACGAGCCCATGGACGTCCCAATCGCACCACTCATGGTCTATAAGACCTATTTGGATGCCATGGACACTGCAGTAGACGAGCAGGTTATTAGAGCTTCTAAGCTCAAACCTGATGAGCTCGCCATCCGTTCCCCTCGCGATATTCCTGCACCAGCAGAGCCACCTCAGCAGCCAGCAGATGTACCACCACCAGTACAGACAACACCAGCACCACCTTCTCACTCTGCAGCCCCTACTCCTGGATGTGAGCCACTCTACACGGATTCCGCTTCATACTTAGCTTTCCAGGAGTATGTCAGGACTCAGCTAGCCCAGCAGACTCAGATGCTTGGAGCCATCTGCAGACACCTCGGCATCCATCCATCCGAGTACCAGACTCCACATCCTCAGACACCAGCAGGCCCAGCAGCTACTGATCCTCTCGCGCTGTCAGATGATGCTACCCATGGACAGACTTCACATGTTGTAGATACAATGGTCACTCAGCCATTGATTCCTGAGCATACACCTACAGAGGCTGATGTGACTATGGACCATAGCGAGGCAGCAGAGTGATCAGGACTCTTTATTTTCATGTTTTATGTTTCAGATTTAGTTTTTCTGTTTATGTTTCTGGTTTTTATTGTTATTTAGATTTATGATTTTGCATTATTACATACATTATGCACACTTTTACATTATATTCTGCATATTTATATATATATATATGAGACAGCTTTATGGTTTATAATTTGCAAATAAAACACTGTTAGATCAATGTTTGAATTGAATGCGATTTTCCGAATAATGCTCCAAAATTTTCAAAGCACCGTGACCTTGTTTGTGGTTGCTGGGGACAGCAACATATAAATCTGGGAATGGTCGTTACGCATTATTTCGCATATCACAATCAAAGAAACAGATGACGTCTAACGGAACCTTTTCAAAATTTTTTTTTTTCTAAAATAAGCAGCACACAAAAATTTTTCAGATTAAGAAAGTAAATGAACTTAATGATGGACATATTTCTCTGATTAAAGCTTGATGAAATGAGATATAACATGGACTGCATAATGCATGATTAGAATTTGATTGTGAGTATGTGAAATTTATGTTGAAGTTGAAATGACGCTTGCTATGCAGTTAATTATGAGATTGACTTGAGATGAACACCTGTAAGGATTTGAGCCAAACACGGTAATGTTTTTTTTTTCGAGAGACTCTGATTTCATTGTACTCTAGAACTTGAATTGTTTCTCTGGATGCAGGTGTGACTTGATATGATTAAGGCACGTTTTTTCTCTGAAACTAGAGCCAAAATGACTAACCTTCAGTTAATATTCCAATTGCACCTATTTTGAGCCAAAGCCTTTCATTTCAAAAATGTCCCAATTCAAAAGCTATATCCAATTGACCAAATCCCTGAGGCTAGAAAAGGTTGAATTAAGTCTATAACAGTGGAAAAACAGGGAATTATTCATCAAAGGTATCAAGAAGCACAAGTGAATCCAATGGGTGATGAAGAACAAAGATGAATAAGCAAAGTCCAAGTTAGATAACAATAAGTCCATTAGCTGGAATTTATGAAAGTTGCAGTAAATTTAGTATTGTTATGTTTATAGTTGATTTCTTTAATAAAAAAAAAGTTCATTATTCAATTTTTACATTAGAATAAATGTTGAATAAAGTACCAGGTTTTGACAAAGAAGACAAGAAGCATGTTGTGGACTTAAGGAACTGGATCTGGCCTTTCATTAAGCTACTTATCCAAAGAAATTCCTACCCTGAGCCCAGCCACGTTACAAGCCGGAAAGACCTTTTGATCAAGTCATACTTGCGACTATTGAGAATATTTTCAAGCTTATGGTAGTGTTGTGATCTTGTTGAGTAAGGGAGTGATTCTAACCTTAAACACTTGAGTGAATGAGTGATTAGACACAACTTTGGTAAGGAATACTCAAGTAATTCTTATTGATCGACAGCATTAAAAGTGCCATAGATAGCTTTAATTTGAATTGATCATACATAACATGATGATTCTAGGATTATAACTGTGGTTTGTGTTTGATTCTTGATTCTTGATTATTCTTGAATTCTTTCCGTTGCTAGGGACAACAACTTTCAAATCTGGGAATTGTTTGATGTGTTGCAAACACATCATAGTTTTAGTATAGTTTAGGTTATTAATTAGTCAAATAAATAGGAAATTAAGCTAGATTTAGTTAAGTTTAGTGTTTTAATTGTTTCTAAACTCATTCAATACCAATTGTGCAATTTCAGGTCAATTGGAGGGAAACTCAAGCAAAAGAGGGAAGAAAACACAGACTGAAGTCCTGGGCGGATCGCGCGGTAATCACGTGAGTAGCGCCAAGTGCAGGTGAAGAATAATTACTCGAAGGATCCACGCGATTGGCGTGGAATCCACGAGGCTAGCGTGGAAGGACAGTATGTATGGCACCATCAGCGCCATTAGCGCCAGGAACTCAAAGGATAATCATATTTCTCTCGGCCTGGTCACGCGGATCGCGCCATCTTCACGCAGTTAGCGCCAGAGCCCCTGCAACCAACTGAAGATTTGAAGATTCCACGCGGATAGCGTGGAAAACCACGCGACCAGCGCCATACTCTCGGCCACACCGTGCGATTAGCGTGGTAGATCGCGCGTGTCGCGTGGAGTCGATTTGGTTTCCTGTTTTATATGATCTGTTTCGGATTTGGGTTGAGTTTTTGGTTTTCTTACCTTAATTAAATGATTCTATATATATTAGGCCTCTGAGGAAATGTAGAGACATCAGAGAAGATATGCATTTAGAAACCTAGTTTAGTCTTTACAAAAACCCTAGAAATCAAGATTCCAAACCAGAGTTCTGCACAACAATGAATCATTCATCTGCTTTGGTGTTCTTGAAGCCTATGGCAGGCTAATCCTTTTATTGTGGGAAGGCCATGAACTTATGAGTTATCCCCTGTAACTTGACTGGTATTGAATACATATGTTGTGATTTCTTTACTCTTATTTGCTCTTTTATTTCATCTTATTTAGAATTGATCACTCTAGATGAGTACTGAGAATTATAATTCGCAATGGGAACGTTGGGGTTGTAATTTCTGACTTGTTAAGAATAACACTTGTTCTTCACCTAGGAATAGGGATGCGTGAGTGCGGAGTCTATAATATGATCTTTGATTGCTTAAACTGATTAATTTCACTAAGGAATTAGGTTATGAATTCAGTTTAAAGGGTAAATTTACTAAGGAATTAGGGGTTGACTAATATAGGAAAGACTTATTCTCCGAGTAATCATAACACGAACCCATATGACTTATTCTCTGTATGCTTAGTTTGACAGAATCGCTAAAGGTTTAGGGTTCTCGATCGAATTAAAGGGTGAAATCGCTAGTTATCTAGGATTTACGAATATAGGAGAGATATATCATATGTGAACTTCAAGTTAATATAATCAGCCAAGCGAAAGAGGTAATGCTCATAAAGGATTGTGCCTGACCACAATTATCACTCATTGGTAATTTTCTGATTCAATTTACTGTTTGTTTAAATTTCTGTTTTAATCCATAACAACCATTCAAACAACTTTCTTTCAACTCTTATTGTTTTTACTTTCAGTCACATTATTTAAGATTATTGTGAAATCACCCCAATCCCTGTGGAGAACGATACTTTACTTACCTAACTTTATTACTTGTTAACGATCGGTGCACTTGCCGTATTTATAAATCGCACAACATTTCTCTATCACATATGAATGTTCAGAATGTTTGTGAACATTTACTACAATAAAATCTCAATAGCACACGAATTCTTAGCTTTTCTGTTCTCTGTTCTCTGTTCTCTTTTTTTTTTCTCTTTTTCTCTATCTCTTCTTTTTTTTTCAGTTCAGTCACAGACTTCTATTTATAACAGTTAATTAACTGAAAATAATCGATTAAGTACGCTCCAGTAATCGATTGTTTATCATTTGTAATCGATTAAATCAAGATGATAATCAATTAAAAAGCTTATGAAACATTCAGACTTCCAAGAACGAGTTATTTAATCGATTATTCCGATACGTAATCGATTAAGTCCGAGACACATGTTTTTCCAATTTGTACAATGTAATCGATTAATAACAAACTGTAATCGATTAAAATGTTTATGAGCTTTTCTGGGTTTAGACAAAGAACAATATAATCGATTATACCGTGAAGTAATCAATTAAGACAGTAAGCATGCATTTTCTTGAAATATAAGTTCAAGCAAGTAATCGATTAAAATTCTTATGTAATCGATTAAGACCGAGAGTACCATTTTTCATCAAAAGCCTGAGTAATCGATTAAAAATATATGTAATCAATTACAATGATCATACTTTGTTTTCTAAAGGACACGAAGAACAAAATAATCGATGTTTGACTTCTTGTAATCGATTATTTATGTGTTACTTGATTTTTCCAAAAACTTATTTTTCTAAGTGCCTTTCTAATCAAATTCTTTTAGTTATTTATTTAACCACATGATCTTATATGAATGAATAATGCATGATACACACACACATGGATTATCAGATCATATACTTCCCTTTTACATATGATCAAATTGATTCTTCAAGCTTCCCTTTGAGTATCACCATTTGTGCATGTTTGAATGTCCAAAACCTTTGAAGCTTGATTCTTCATTCTTGATATTTGGCTTCACTAGAATCAACAATATGAACCACGTGGTCCCATAAAGGCGCAATTCATGGCAGACTTCCTAGCGGAATTTGCTGGAAAGGAAGAGCCCACCCCAGACTGGTGGAACCTTTACGTGGACGGAGCATCCAATGTACAAGGAAGCAGAGCAGGTATCATACTCGAAGGACCTGGCAACATCTTGTTGGAACAAGCCCTTAAGTTCAACTTCAAGGCTTCCAACAACCAAGCCGAGTACAAGGCACTCATTGCAGGACTCAAACTTGCTAAGAAAGTCGGGGCTCGTTACCTGAGATGCTGCTCCGACTCGCAACTCTCCAGGGACAGATAGCGGACAAATATCAAACCAAGGAAGCCATACTCCTCCAGTATTATCATCTGACCAAAACACTCATCGATAGTTTCGAGTGTTTTGAGATGTATCACATACCTCGAGAGACTAACACCAGGGCTAACTTGTTGTCCAAACTGGCCAACACCAAGAAGAACGGGCACCTCAAGACAATCATCCAAGAAACACTCTAGAAACCCACCATTGACGCCTCAATGACAATGGCCATTGAGATACAGGAGCCCACTTGGATGACCCCTTATAGAGACTTTCTCCTAAGGGGAATACTTCCAACAGATGGAAGTGGTGTTGATTCTAGTGAAGCCAAATATCAAGAATGAAGAATCAAGCTTCAAAGGTTTTGGACATTCAAACATGCACAAATGGTGATACTCAAAGGGAAGCTTGAAGAATCAATTTGATCATATGTAAAAGGGAAGTATATGATCTGATAATCCATGTGTGTGTGTGTATCATGCATTATTCATTCATATAAGATCATGTGGTAAAATAAATAACTAAAAGAATTTGATTAGAAAGGCACTTAGAAAAATAAGGTTTTGGAAAAATCAAATAACACATAAATAATCGATTACAAGAAGTCAAACATCGATTATTTTGTTCTTCGTGTCCTTTAGAAAACAAAGTATGATCATTGTAATCGATTACATATATTTTTAATCGATTACTCAAGCTTTTGATGAAAAATGGTACTCTCGGTCTTAATCGATTACATAAGAATTTTAATCGATTACTTGCTTGAACTTATATTTCAAGAAAATGCATGCTTACTGTCTTAATCGATTACTTCACGGTATAATCGATTATATTGTTCTTTGTCTAAACCCAGAAAAGCTCATAAACATTTTAATCGATTACAGTTTGTTATTAATCGATTACATTGTACAAATTGGAAAAACATGTGTCTCGGGCTTAATCGATTACGTATCGAAATAATCGATTAAATAACTCGTTCTTGGAACTCTGAACGTTTCATAAGCTTTTTAATCAATTACCATCTTGATTTAATTGATTACAAATGATAAACAATCGATTACTAGAGCGTACTTAATCGATTATTTTCAGTTAATTAACTGTTATAAATAGAAGTTTGTGACTGAACTGTAAAAAAAAAAAAAACTGAAAACTGAGAAGCGAAAACAGAGAACAGAGAACTGAAAAGCTAAGAATTTGTGTGCTATTGAGATTATGTGATAAAGAAACACATAGAAACTTCAATTGATTCATGTGGGTGTTATGATCATGAGCTGAAGTTTCATCTTGCAATCAAGTTTCAAGAAAAGCTGCATATCTGTGGTGATAATCTGCATTCTCATCTGTGATTCATTCATATTCATTCATCAATGGATTATCAGGTGATATCTTTTCTTGGCTGTTGATTGTGTAAAACAATTTCTTTGTAAATTGGGAAAAGTATTTTCTGTTGTAATTTGTTTC
>PYAF01000902.1:1724-12546 GCA_007407185.1 Glycine tomentella
GAATTATAACTTAAAAATGAAAGATTAAATAAATAAAAGTCATCATATTTAAAAGGTTCTGCAGTAAAAAAAAAATTCTAAAACATATTTAAAATTATCATTATTAGTTTATTACTGTAATATTTTGAAATTACATACTTGTTGACTTATTTAAGATCACTCGTTGTTTTCTGTAAAGAAATCGTTAATTTATTTAAAAATAATTCTATTAGTTTATTAAAAAATCTTAGAAAATAAATCTTTAAATAAGCTTTCACATCTGATTAGACTTTAAAAAAAATATAAAAAAACTCAATTCTACATGAGAAAAAAAATTATGCATTTAACGCTGTAAAAAATTCCACAAAATTATTCAATAAATATGTAAAATTATTTTATAATTATCAATATATAAATATTAAACTCATTTTATATATAAAAATAGATTTAAATTATTCAAAGTTAACCCTGCCAATTCCACACTTATTGGGTAATTACCCATTGAAGCATTCAAGTAATTTCTGTATGGAAATTCAACAACTCCCACTAGATAACGCCATTACATTACTTAATACCCATGCTCGTAAGTTTTATGTTAATGTTTATTTAGTTATTATATTAAACGCTTTATTGTGACCCACTTGTCCTTGTCCATATCTAATATTCTTTTGAAGGCATCTCTAAAAGGTATAATGCCCTCTTCCTCTCTATAAATTAAAGATTGATTTATATTCTATTGGTTTGTGTCTTTGTTTAATTTGTTTTCAAAGACTTATTGGTTCTTTCTACAGTCAAATCCCCCATAAGATCCTAACATTAACTTAACATTTTCGTCCTTATCAATTCTATGCGCAACATGTAGCGTGACAGATGGGAAATACATTTAAGAAATTTCCCTTCCATTTTCAATAAAATCTTTCGCCATTTATTAATTAGTGTTGGTTACATGCATCTACTAAATCATGGTGCTTATTAGAAAAAAAAAAAAAAAACTATTGCCAAAATTTGGTTTTATTTCTCTTATCTGCATCTAACGATTCTAGAATTCTACCTACCAGTGACACCAAGAATTTCATTTTCTAATGTCAAGTTTTCCTATTTCATACGAATAAAAATTATTAAAAGGAGATATAATTCAGTTGATTAAATATAACGCATGAGTATTATAAACTTTTTGATATTATTCTTAATTCCTACGGTTAAAAAAAAGATCAGTAAATTTTTTTTTATCCTTAGCTAACATATATAGAGCAAGTGTCACAATTTCTCGACTATTAATGCAAGCAAGGGTGCATATAATGATTGCTTTGCTAAAATTAATCTCTTAAATTTGAATCAGTTCTTTGTTGAAGTTGATTTCACAATGAATCTAGGTTTTACCTGGCCAAATTTCAGTGACAGTCAATTTTGTTCAGGTTTTGAGCTGGGAATCTCATCCCATCTAAGTAATATCTTTCAATGCAGCTGTTAAAACTATTAACAAGCCTTTTCAACAAACTAATATAACTAAACTACCCAGTAATTTGAAAACTTTGAAAAATTCATTCTGAAATTATGCTTATAATATTATTCTTTTTTAAAAAGATGCCACGGCTCTGTTGACATTTCATCAAGGTTCTCCAATGATCATTTTCCATTAAGAATATCAAATTCCAAGAGTGACGTTACATTAACAATTAACAAATATGGTGATGTTATAGCCATTCGAAAGCTGCACCTCAAAAAATCTTCTCCCAACGTGTTCTCTAGTTCAATTAATAGACTTTATAACAATTAATAAAACCCAGGTTCAGTTTTTGAAACCAATAATGCTTGGTACCAGCGAATAATTCTGGAGAATATTGTGCAAGCAAACCATGGTTCAGGCAAGACAAACATGTCACCCCTTTCATCATCATCATCAACTCCTATTTTAAAGCCTTGCTATATTGTCTTTCTCGGTGTAATCATCATCTGACTTTATTTGATTTTCTTAATGTCATAATAAGATTCACAGCTTCAACAAGAAATGTCATCTTTGTGAGTTTGGCTAGGCCAAGTCTTCTTTTCAAACTTTTGCCTCCTTTCTTCATATTTTCCTTTCATTCTTCATTCATTAATTTTCCATGTGGCTTTTTTAGTCCATCATAATACCCTCACCTTAATCACCCTAGTTCACTAGATTGGTTTGCCTTTACCCTTAATCTCTCAGAACCCACTTCTGCTAGAGAATCTTTCAGTAGGACTTCTACACATATAGGCTTCTCTTTTTCCCCTTTGTTGTTGATGTTGTTGTTTGCCATATATCTAAGATTTTCTGAGAGAAAAAAAAACTATCTTATGTTTCTATAAGTGGTGAAGACAAATATTACTATGGGGACTAACAGGCAGGAGCATGAAATTTCAGGAGGATCTGAGGTAAAGTATTCACAATTCAAAGCTATATTGACTCTATGTTTTTGTTTGTTATTTTATGAAAGTATTGCAACTGCTAAAGCTTCAAAATTTTGAATTCTACAACACCCTATGTCAGGTAACATATCAGGAGATGGTAGAAAATGAAGTCCAGGACACTCAGAAAGGTCCAACACACAAATTAATAGCTGAGAGCTGCAAATCAAACAGCATGGTTATAAAGGTAATCATGATATCCCCACTTTTTCTTCTTTCTTAGCAGATGTTGTACTTGTATGTTATGTTCAATTGAAGCTGAAAAATGGTCTGAATTGGTACGAAAACAGAAACGACATACGTTGATTCCTGCTCACATCATAGCTGAAGCCATTTCAACTATCCCTGATCTTGACATTAGATGGTCAGGTCCAATCACACCAAAAGAAATGGAATATGTTGAACAATATGTTCTAGCAAAGTATCCAGAATATTCAGGCCTCATGGAAGGAGAAGGAAGTGGGATAAACTTGTCTAGCTTTATGATCTTTGAGGAGCCTAATTCAGAACCAATGATGGATGATAGGGGCAAGTCACCAAGAGAGTCTTCTACATATTTGTTTGGAAGCAATAATCTCCCTGAAATGGATAGGGCCAAAATCCAGTTAGAGCCATCAAGATTACTAGACATTCTCAACAAGAAATCCTCATTTACTGGAAGTTTCATCTCTATCCCAGAAATCCAAGCGCGCAACAAGGTTTTGAAGCATTATGGTTTGCCTGATGAAGAGTACCTTGTTCTCTTCACTCCAAGCTACAAGGATGTTATGATGTTGGTGGGAGAAAGTTACCCTTTTGTCAAGGGGAACTACTACATGACCATTCTTGATCAGGAAGAAGATTATATAAGGGAATTTGCTTCTTTTAAGGAGTCCAAGGTGATCTCAGCACCAAAGACTTGGCTGGATTTGAGGATCAGCGGGTCTCAGCTTAGCCAAAACTTCAGGAGGAGGTGTAAGATCAGCTCAAAAGGCTTGTTCTCTTATCCGGTCGATGCAAATGGAACAATGCATTGGATTTCTGAGGCTCATAGGAACAATTGGCATGTTCTACTTGATGCTTCTGCCTTGGAAGTGGGAAAGGACCGGCTGCATCTTCTGGCGCTTCACCGGCCGGACTTTGTGATCTGTAGTCTTGACAACACTCATTCCAATCCTTCAAGAGTCACTTGCCTCTTAGTGAGAAAGAAATCCTTTGAGGTCTCAGCTACTTCATCTCAGGCAGTTGAATGAGTGAGATAAGGGGTACTACTTGCTTATGATTTTAGAGCAATTAGCAAATTGGACAAAATTTCCTGCAGATCCTTAGGTGTTTTTTCTCCTATCAGAATTGGAATTTCACCTAGGTAACTTATGTCAATCTTTAATATAAAATTTTATTATGCAAACTACTGAGGTGAACTTCCAATTCTGATTGGAGAACACTATTATAAGCACTTAATAAACTGCATCTGAGTTTTGTCCTTAAGCAAATTTGATATCATGGACTCTAAGAAGCCATGAATTTTCCTGGCGTACTTTGTAGATTGAATAAATTAACACATGCATATACAAGACCACTTATTACTGGTTGGAACACATTAAGCATTGCTACTCATCTGGTTTGTTTGTAAGTTGTAAGTTTTTATATTACCTTTCTCCCTTAATAAAAGACTTTTTTACATAATCCACACCCTTTAAGAAAGATAGTTTATCTAAGTCTGGTGTGATTTTTGCCAAACCCATTTTTTCCATATGAATCAATTGGTTTTGAATAATTTTATATCTTTAACTTCTGACTTCAATTCGGAGAGTAACGCGTGTGTTATGGGGATTACCCCGGCATTAGATATGTCTACTCCGACGTATGTAAAGAAACCGACATATACAAAACCACCGAAGAAGGATCTGAAACGCCAAAAATAAGTAACACATGGTGTAACTAACTTTCCTGCAAAGTCCCATAACGGTCAATAAATACTGTAGTTATACGAGAAATATGACAACTCTGATTCAGTTCATGCATCTCTCTCTCGCTCTTCCTCACTCTCTCTCGATATCGATTACGATCACACTCTTACGTTCCAGTGATTACACCATAACAACATGCATGTGTCCCCTTATTGCCTTCGCCAAAATCAACCAAAGCATCTTCAGTTTTTGCCACAAAACTCTCTGATCCATTTTTTTGTATGCTTAGACGTCATCAAGCCTTTAGGTTCCAAGAACAGGAATTTGTCCCGTTTGCAAACCCCTGCCATTTATATTTTATCTAGCAAGATGCAAAAATACAAATGCAAGTGGTCTTACGTGCAAAGTTTAGCTAGCTGAGTGGTGTCACGAAATTCTGTGCTGGCATTTGGTAACATCTATGTTTAGAGACGTGTAGACTAAGACATGTTATCAATTAAGTTGTTGGAATGAAGCATCATGTGTCCAGTGACTTTAGCAAGTACAAAGGTCAAAAGGTTCTTTTTGTCCTTCCCTCGTTACTACTATAAGATTTGCTTTGTTCTATGTTAAGAGTACATAAACATAAATTTCTTAAAATCATGTGCAGTAATTCAGAAGCAAACAGCGGATATGAGTTCAAGAAAATGTCCAAAAAGAAACGCAATAGATTCAATATCTAAACTTGTCATCTTCATCTCATGCTCGACGTGTTTCTTTACTTCTGACTTTCTTTAACATTTTTGAAAATAGTTATATAGTTTTAGTTTTATTTGCAAACAAAATTACATTTATTAGCCATTTCATTCAACTTGTTTCTTTGGGAACCTGGCAGGCGAACACATAGTATAACATCGAAGACTCGAAAATGCCAGATGGTGGGCAGAGTATTGGAAGCCAACATGACAAATAAATCTTTGACCTTCATACCAAACGGATAACTTTGATTAATTTTTACTTCTTAATGTTTTGAAGAACTTTAACAACGCAAGGACCAAACAATAAATAGCTACTTCTTTATCATTAAATACTGAAAAGGGATTTTTTTTTTTTTGTTAGATGGGAAGCATGGTAAAAGTGTATTGTTAGTTTGCTCTTGATTTCCATATTCTCTCATCTAGTTTCCATAAATGAATTGTGCTGTTAGGTCACACTTATGGTTAGTTTGATAGGAGAAAAAATAGGAGAAAAAAAGAAATAGAGAAGAAAGAAAGCACGACTTACAAAATATTTTTTATGTTTGATTGGAAAGAAAATGAGAGAAAAATGGAAGGATAAGTTGATTTTTAGAAACAAATATTTAAATTTTTCATTTCTTTCATTTTCTTTCCAATTCAAATTTGAAAAAATTCCTTTCCTTCCTTATTTTCCTTCCATCTAACCATGAACAAACTAGTCACAAATTCCCCTAAATGAAAATAAATGGTAAGTTAAAAAAAGGAATATGCATTTTACTGATTGCCTAGATGAGCTACAAGAGAAGATGTTGAATATACACTTCTACCAACCGCTTAAAAAAGAAATAGATTGAATATGTAAAACATGATATATCCTCATCTCATTTTCAAAGTGCTTCATTAGCTTTTGATTTCTTCAACAGATTCTCTACTAAGATTTCTAACAGCAATGATATTACTAGCACATCATTTTCAGTCTCACTACAGCAAAAACTACTACAAACTATGATGCTCAATACAAATAACAGGAGATAGATATCAGACTACAGAGATAGCTGCTACTGCATATAGTAAGTTAAATAAAGGGAAATACAAAGTCTTGCTACCAAAACTACTACAAACTATGATGCTCACCACAGGCCAAATCCTGCAACAATGACAGCATCATCTTATATATATTGTACAAACCAAGCATCACGGAACATTTGGTCTAGGCAATCAGTACCTCGTTCTACCGTCACCCTCCGTTATCACATCCTTGAAGGATCCATTACTGGGAATCATCGGCAACACATGCTCCTGATGTGGGACAATGACATCAAGAAGGTAGGGGCCAGGGGTGTCCAACATTTTCTGAATTTCTGCTCTAAGCTCATCCTTCTTCGTCACACGCGCTGCCGGTATCCCACAAGCGTCAGCAAACTTGAGCATGTTTGGGAATATCTCATTCTCGCTAGACGGGTCTCCAAGATAGGTGTGAGCTCTATTGGACTTGTAGAACCGATCCTCCCACTGAACCACCATGCCCAAATGCTGATTATTCAACAACAATATCTTAACAGGAAGATTCTCCACTCTTATAGTTGCCAACTCTTGAACATTCATGATGAAACTACCATCTCCATCAATGTCAACCACAACAGCACCGGGGTTAGCAACAGCAGCGCCCATAGCCGCAGGCAATCCAAAACCCATGGCTCCAAGACCCCCCGAGGTCAACCACTGCCTGGGTCTCTTGTACTTGTAAAACTGTGCAGCCCACATTTGATGCTGCCCAACCCCAGTACTAACAAAAGCATCCCCATTTGTCAACTCATCAAGAACCTCAATAGCATGCTGCGGGGAAATGGCGTCCTCGAAGGTTTTGTAACCCAATGGAAACTTCTGTTTCTGCACATTAATCTCTTCCCTCCAAACTCCAAGATCAAGCTTACCACCACCCTCCACTCCTTTTTTCTCCAAAATCATATTAATACCCTGCAAGGCCAGCTTCAAATCCGCGCAAACCGACACGTGCGCCTGCTTATTCTTTCCAATCTCAGCAGAATCAATATCAATGTGAACAATCTTAGCCCTACTAGCAAAAGCCTCAAGCTTCCCAGTAACACGGTCATCAAACCTTACCCCAAAGGCAAGCAACAAATCACTATTGTCAACAGCATAGTTAGCATGAAAAGTACCATGCATACCCAACATTTGAAGGGAATACTCATCCCCAATAGGATAAGTTCCAAGGCCCATTAAAGTACTAGCAACGGGAATCCCAGTGAGTTCCACAAAGCGTCTCAATTCATCACTGGAATTCAAACTGCCACCTCCGACGTAGAGGACGGGCTTTTGGGCCTCGGTTATGAGTCTGACAATGTGTTCTAATTGGGCCTCGGTGGGGGGCCTGGGAAGCCTGGCGAGGTACCCGGGGAGGTTGATGGGCTCGTCCCAATTAGGCACGGCAAGTTGCTGTTGGACGTCTTTGGGGATGTCGATGAGGACCGGGCCGGGGCGGCCGGAGGTGGCGACGAAGAAGGCTTCGGCGACGACGCGGGGAATGTCGTCGACGTCGAGGATGAGGTAGTTGTGCTTGGTGATGGATCTGGTGACTTCGACGATGGGGGTTTCTTGGAAGGCGTCGGTGCCGATCATGCGCCGGGGGACCTGGCCGGTGATGGCGACGACGGGGACGCTGTCCATTAAGGAGTCGGCGAGGCCGCTGACGAGGTTGGTGGCGCCGGGGCCGGAGGTGGCGATGCAGACGCCGGGGAGGCCGGAGGAGCGCGCGTAGCCCTCGGCGGCGAAGACGCCGCCCTGCTCGTGGCGAGGGAGGACGTTGCGGATGGTGGAGGAGCGCGTGAGGGCCTGGTGGATCTCCATAGACGCGCCGCCGGGGTACGCGAACACATTCGTCACGCCCTGCCGCTCAAGGGCCTCCACAAGGATGTCCGAGCCCTTGCGCGGTTCACCGGGGGAGAACCGGGACACGAAGGGCTCTGATGTTGGCGGCGCCGCCGTAGTGGTGGAGGCCGCCGTGGGGGGTTGGAGATGGAACATTTGATTTTGAGGGCGTGGTTGGGTTTAATGAAGGTTTGATGAGAGAGAGGGAGGGTGGATCTAGCAATGCGTTTGGGGAAGGTGGGGTGTGAAGAGGAAGAGGGAGAAGAGAATGGGGTGGTTCTGGAAGCGGTGGCCGCCATTGTGTTTGTGTGGGTAAGTTCTGAGAGTTGTGTGTTGTATGGTTAGCTTAAAGAGGGGAGTTTTTGTTTGTAAATGTTTTACCTTTTTGCCCTTGAGTTTTGTCTGATTATGTTGGTTTTTGTGTGGGTAAAGTGGTAAAGAAACGACTCAGTCGCATGAGATGAGAATGTGAGATAGCCACATATCGCTTGCAGACAAAAGAAGCAGCCATGGTTGTGTTTTGCACTGTCCACCAACCCTGGTATCGGCGTAAACACAAAATGCTGGTTACTCTAATTAATAATTAATAACTAGATTTTACTCTCCGTGTGTTGTACGAATTTATTTAAATTCTTTTTTATACTGAAATTTATTTTTTAACTATATATTTGATATATAAAATTGTTAAATATTTAGTAATATAGTTACATTATAAATAAATAAAATAATTAATTAGGTTAAATTTAGTAGTATAGTTACCTTATTATTCAAACATTAATTATGGTATGCTCAGCGAGAACAGAAATGTCCAACAAGTGGTGTCGGATATTTTATGTTAGATCAAACTCTCTCTCTCTTAAGAAGCTTATGAATATGAAGCAACTCAAGGAAGAAGATCACAGCACAGTAAACACGACACTTTGGGGGATGCGGTGTATGCCTTGTATAAAAGGAAAAGAGAGAGTCAGAATTGTGTACCTTTCACCATAGCTAAGACAGTATTTATATCTGGACGCTGATAAGGTAGTTGAGGCCCATTATCTCATGCCAAGCGGTTGAACTTGAAACCTCTCTCCTTGATATGCGGAGGAGATTCTGGTAACTGAAGATTATAACCGTTCCTCCTTTCTTTGGGGTGGTTATTTCGTGAGGAAGAAGATAACATTAAATAAAATATTTTATCCGTAACAAATTATATTATCAATACTTGTTAAATTTTACATGTATATATATATATATATGTTAAAAGGAATTATAATTTTATTTTTAATATAATTAGGTTCATTCATTCTTAAACTTGTATAGCCGCTTCATGTTTTTAATTTTGAAAATTAGGTCGGTTGAAGATTTCAATAAAAACAACATGAAAATTTATTTAATACCTGACTCTATCACAAATTTAATTATGGTTTAAAAAAAATACCTGGCTTGATAAATGTTGAAAGTGTCTCATAATTGCAAAAATTACATCTCAGGTGATTTTGAATAACTGTATTATATATATATATGTGTGTGTAAAATCTGATTAATTTAATACATAGTTATAAAATATTTATAAATATATATTATAATACAATTTTCATCAATAATAAAAAAATTTGTTATTTTAAATTAGAAATTTCATATTTTTAATCATTACAATTTATGAAATATATGGTAAAGTAATTAATATATATTGAGGAAAACCGTCGTCCAGTGCGCCATGTCGACGAGCACACTGGAATGATAGTGAAGCATGACGAATGTGGAGGACTTGTGAAACTCGTGGTTGATGGTATTATAACAGCCTCTCCTTCTCTCTCTCTCTCCTTCCTTTCTTCATCTTCTCTGCTTCTGCCATTGATGAACTAGAGAAGCTTCTTAAGCACTCAACCGTTGACCAAAACCCTTCACTTTTCTCTGAAAACCATCAAACAAAGAGATCCAGTTCTCTAGAGAAATTCACAAAGTTTGATTCTGAGGAAAAAAGAAGGCATTTTAAGGACGTTCAAGCTTGGAAAAGCTGTTCTCTAGCCTTTCCTGTCGATTTAAAGGTAAGAAACTCATGTTTTACCGTTTGATTTGTGAAATTGTTCTTGGGATGAATAGTGATCACTTTGTGGTAGGGCTGGAATTAGGTTTGGGTTCTTTAGAAAAGTATGCTCAGGAGGTTGTTCTGATGAATATTAAACTTTGAAACATGATTTTTGATGAAGTTTGATTTTGACTCTGAGTTTGGTATGGGTAGGAAAAATGTTGAGTAAATGGCAGATATTATGATAGTTATGAGCCTAAGTGCCTTTACAAAAGTTGTTCAGAAGGCCAAATAGACGGTGAAAATGTATTGATATAGTTGTTTTAGCCAAGTTGAAAAATTGTTGTTATATGGTCTGGTTAGAGCATTGAATTGAGCTTATGCAGAGTCTAATGGGACTCTAAGATCTTGGTTGGGCCAAGATAGATCCTGTTGAGGGTCTGTGAATCACCTATAAGGTGGTTAGCTCTGTTAACCCTGAGATAGAGAACAGAGAGGTTTTAATGGAAGGGAATGACGTTTCCTTTCATTCTAACGGCTAAGGACCGTTATTGATTGATTGTTTTATACCTTGTGTAGGGCGTGATAGTGATCTTGCTGGTGGTTGTGACCACGAAGCCAGGAGAGTCGGTATAGCGCTGAGAGCAGGTAAGCTCTTTGTTCTTGGGAGTGTTTCCCACTGTTTGTGTTCCACCATACTCCGAGAGAGTGATGGTTATTGTATATCATGATGCATGTATATTGAAATTGTGTGTTACTGTTTTATGAAAATATGTATATGATGAGCTGAACACTGTGATAGTGTTGTCTATGTGATTGATGAGATTCTCTGGCCAGTAGAATTATGTTTAATAGACTATATATAAAAGTCCTGATGTGAGATGTGCCCACATAGTGGATGAAGC
>PYAF01000902.1:22430-63462 GCA_007407185.1 Glycine tomentella
ATTATTTAATTTTTTATTATTATTTATATAAATGCTTATATAATTTAATTTATTATTATTATTATTATTAGAATTTTTAGTTTTGATTAAAAATGGAAGATGTCATGTAGCAGCCCAAAATTCATTATATGAACAAATGCAATTAATTAAATTTTAATTAGTTAATACAAAATAATTTAAAATAACAAGGTTTGATACTATTAATGATTAAATGCAATTAATTCAATTTTAAATATAAATTAAATATATCAAATCAAATTCTTATTAAATGCATTGTAATTATAGTCATAATAATACAATATATTTTTATTCTATTAATGATTTAATTTTGTTATGAATTTCATCATTCTATTACATGTTAATAAATTATTATGTTTCTTCAATTATATATTAATTAATAATTCATAATTAATATTATTACCTTAAATATTTTAAATAATTCTCCTCTAATTAAATACAGTTAATACAATTCTAATTAATTAATTCAAAATTTTAGAATAATTCTATATTTTTAATTTTTCTAATATCTGATACGCATATTCAAGGAATTATTTTGGTAAATGTTTTTAAAATTTTTGTAAATATAATAAATATTATATTATAATTAATATGATTTATAAAGTCTTTATTTAGGAAATTATTGGTAAATCTATTTAAAAAATCAATATTATAATCAAAGGATTTTGAATTATGAAATTGATTACGTTAATTGTTAACGAATTAATTTTTTAATTTTTTAATAAACAGATTTTTTTTTCTGATTTTTATTTTCCATATATTGATGTAATCCTTTAGAATTTAATTTTTAATATTTTTATGTATTTTTTCAATTACTTCTTCTCTATTTCTTTTTTGTCTTTCTATAAATTCATATTTTACATGAATTTTTACACCATACTCTCTCTCTCTCTCTCTCTCTCTCTCATTTTAACGTTTATTCCTTCTCTTCTTCGTTCTCCTTGCCAATCATATGATGATATTTCATACTTCTTCTTTTATCCATTTTGAGAAGAGACTAACATTTTCTTTTATTCTATTTATTCAGTTTTATACAAGTAAGAAACACAAATTCATCGATAATTTTATTATAATGTACATTTTTTATTCTTTTTAATTTACTTTAATTTTTTTTTATATATATACATTTTTTTTCACCGTTCCTTCTACTACAATCAATTGCTAACACAGGTATTTTATTTTTTATTCAGATTCTACAAGGGAATAAATACAAGTCAAAAACACAAATTTACCAATTTTTTCATTCACTCTCTAAGATAAAATTTTGAGTTTTTTTTCAGATTTCTTTGAATGGTATTTATATATTTTTATCTAATATTATAATATTTATCATTATGCTCAATTATTTTTCTCTAAAATAAATTCTTATTTTATCATATAATTTTTTTTTCCTAATAAGATAATAACATTATCAAACGACAAACTCAATAATTTTAAAATTGGCCTTTTCTCTTTTATTGTTGTTGGTGATATTTTTTCAAACGTTGTAGGATTTATGTGAAGGGTGTGTATGGAACAAAATTGATGATTGTGATTATGACTGATTTTGATGGAAGACTTGGTGATACTTTGAGAGTACTGTGATGAGTTTTTTTTTTTACTATTTGTTTTCCTTTATTTGCTATTTTGTTTTCTTATTCATCATTTTCTTTTGTTATGGAAAATACTTGGGTTGATGGTGACATATTATAATTTAACAACACCAATTTGTGACCAACTTTGTTTATTATCAAAAGTTGTATATGTAAAATCAACAATATCTAATATCTAAAAGATATTTTAATTAGTTTTTAATTTTTTTACTGAGAAATTTATTTGTGTGTTTGATAAATAATTTTTTTTTAGTAGCTTTTCAATAATTTATAATATTTTTTAAACGTTAATTAAAGTATTATTTTCTTAAATGTTAATTTCTAACTTTTTATATTTTCTTTCATTTTTATCTTTGATATATTTACTGAACATTTTTTATTTAATAAGTTAGCTTTTCAATTTTTAACATTCAGTTATCAGTTAGCATTTCAACTTCCAGTTAACTTTTCAGCTAATTTTACTAAATATATTCATAATATCACATTTCGCATAAAATCAAAATTTATACAAGGAAAATGTATCCCATAAATGTTATCTTGCGAAAATATAAATGATGCGTAATTATAGAAAATAAGATGATTAATTGATTATAAAATATTTAATCACGGTAAATAATGATAATTTAAACATTCTAACTTAACTGATAATAATATCATACATTTTGATTTGAATTAATTAATAACACTGATATAAATTTTGATTCTAATTTGCAGGAAAAAAAATTAAATTAAGACATCTCACTATTTTTAGTAAATGAAACTGAAAAAAAAAATTATCTCATAAGAAAAATATTTTTCTAATTTTATATCATGAAAATATACAATTATATTAATTAAAGTAATTGTAATGTAACAAAAAAGATTAAATTAATAGTAACTAATATGATTTTCTTATTGAACATTAAAATATATTTTGAAGGAGGAGTGAATCCTATCTATGCCACTCACATCCATCAACATTATTCATTCCAAGCTCAATTTACTATATTCATAATAACCATATTACAAATCATGTTTGATAGCATTAAAACCTACAATTCCTACATGTAGGACTTGTAGCAATGAGCACCACTGTAGCCACCACCATAATTGTCATCGATATCACTACCATTGTCAACCATTACCACCTCTACTGCCATGACCTTCGTCGTCATCGTTGTCATTGTTGTCACCACCATGACCACTATTGCAGCCACCTCCATGATTGTCATCTCGTCACCACTGTCGCCATCGCTGCGTCGTCATCACCGTCAATGTCAGTAGAGGTGGTGATAGTCATGGTGATGGATTAATGATAATTGATATATTTTAAGACGTGATTTGTTTATGAATCTTTTAGAGATTTAATGATTATATTATATTTTAATTTAAATTTCTAAACTTCTAATCTCAATAAACTATTTATTATTTTAATCATAATCTAATGATTGTTATTAATTGTTCTCATATTTTCATGCAAGCAAATGTTCTCATAGGAGTGAAGGTATATTTTATATATATATATAAAATCAAAGTTGTAATACAAAAGCCTAAGATGGATTGACTACTAGGACTAACTCTAATAGTATAAACGGGTGTAGATACACACTTATACATTAACATCATAGGTCCTACAAACAAGGTAATATGGAAAACTTAAATCATTTTCCTATTTATGGTAACTAGGAAAGCTTAAATCATTGACCTAATTACGATAATTAAGAAATTCTAAATCAATAAAATCATTATAGGTAATTAGGAAAGTGTAAATGAAAACCTCCTAAAATTCTTCAATAAAACCTCATTTAGACAAAAATAATAGGAAAACTTGAATCTTAATAATGAAACAATGAGAACATATATTTTTTCAACCACTATAATTAGGACTTTTAGCTACTCTCACCATTTTGGTCCTTTAAGTCGTCTATTAGACTAATCCTCGATCAAAAGATTTAGTTACACTTAGATTCTTTGTCCCTCCCTAAAGATGTTTTTTGTGGGAATCAAACTTTAATCCTCTCTCTTATAAATTCAGTGGGTGTTGTCAACTCAGTTACATTTATTGAATAGTGAGAACATACTCTAATACTTCTTACTCCTTGTTGGATTTTTTTTACCTATTATTTTTATTCTTTATGCAAAAGGGAAAAAAAATCTATGAACATACATGTAGAATTATAAACCATAAGTCTTAGGATCTATTGCGTGTCATATTAAGAATTTGAATAAATTATTGAATTCATAACTATTGATTACTTTATTGTGTAAAAGACTTATTGTAATCATCAGTAAATGATTGGTCTTATGATGCTTTCTCAATTGAAGTCTCTTGATTCTTCAATACAACTGTCATAACTCTTTAAATGAAGAAAAGAGAAGCAATTGTGGGATTTGGTATATAAGGAAAAATAACGTACAAGGGTTTCTTATTTATTAACTCCATTAGTGCTCCTTTTATGCTAAAGTAAGCCAATAATTATATCCATTCATTAATGTCGTCGTACCCTTTATAATTTAGGAGACTCACTTAATTAAATCAATTAAAATACAACTTACTAAATATAAATAGTTAATATAATTAGTATTAAAATATGAACTCACATTAGATATGGAAGTATAAACTGGCAACAACAAAAAAGTGAGATTGCAACAAAGAGAAGAATAGGTGCTTAGTTTATCGTTGCAAATGTATGAAAGAGTCATTATAAACTTTTACTCCAAAATGGGATGGACCGGAGGAGAGAGAATAATATATATGATAAGTGGTGTAATATAGAAGAAAGATAGAAAAAACATGATAAAATTGAAATAGAAGAAAAGTTAGGCAAATGATTATAATTTTTCAACTTCAAATTACTTGTTATAGTTGTAAAATATAATATCAATGTTATTAAGAATATAAGACTGTAATGGCATTGAATAAAGTCACAAAATGATTATAAATTATTACAAATTCACTCATTTTATAATGAGATTTTTATAATTTAAAATTTTGTGAAGTCTGTCGTATACTTTTAAAAATTTTCAAATAAACTCTTGCATGTTAATCACCATCGAGACTCGGTTAACATACTAAACAAAGTGACTTATTTAAAAACTTTAATAGACACGAAACTATTTGATAAACAACATATTGAATAAGTTTCTATAATCTATGTAAATTCTTAAAATAGTATCTTCAATTTAACAAAATTTAATAACCATTAGTAAATGAAAACTTGAAAGATTTTGAAATAGAAAAGCTTATAAATCTTTTAGCTATAGAAACTCATTTAAAAAAAAATGAGAAGGATTGATCTTACGATTCTTCCTCAATTTAACAAAAAGTTCCTCTCTCTGAAAAAAATGCAGTTTAAATAGAATCTTAATGTCAACTGAGTTTTTTTTTATCATTATTAAAAAACTGAATATATTATTAGTATCGTAAAGGTTTAAGACTTGTTCTAATTTGTTAGAAGAACTTAATTCATGAGGAACATGAAAATGATATGATTTTGTTCCATGAGGTTCGAGAGAAAAAAATGTGCAGCTGGTGTACAATTTGACCAGCTGTATAGCTATGGTCAATACATGATTTTCAGTCGAAAGAATGAATCCGGGAAATGTTTTCAGTCGAAAGTAAACTGAATGATACTGAAGTTTATTGACTTGCAGAAACTAATAATAATAACTAGCTGCACATTGGCATTTCCGAGAGTTTCATACATACAACTGAAATAAAGTCCTGAGGGCAACGGCAACACTGAACGCAAAACTGTAGCCCCGCCAATTATACAGCAAAAACAACAAAAAACTGTTCTAGCTTATGTTTTTGAATTGGTCATTGTAAACTATAGTTTTGTTGACTAATTAAATCTGCTATCTCTGGCTAAATGGAACACAGAATCTCTTCCAGTCATTAACATTAACATTACTTAACACTTCACAGCTCTCTTTTCACCTAGACGTCTCCGCTTATATACAAACAAGATCTCAGGCTTCCTTTTCTTCTCTCCCAGTTCTTCATTTGAATGTTCATCCTTAGTTGTCTGGCAACACTCAGCCTTCCTTTTCTTATCTCCCACCAATCCTTCTTCATCAGAACCTTCTTCCTTAGTTGTCTGGCACTTCTTGATCAAACCCTCCTCCCCGGAATTCTCTTTGTGCTTCAATTCATCTTCCACGGATTTTTCAGTTGTCATTACAATTTCTTGCTCCAGATCTTCGGCTAACACCTGAAAAAGTTCCATCGGTGTAGCAGCAGGATCAAGCTCCAAGCAACCTTTCGGAGCATTCTGACCCTCTTCACCAGTAAGCAAGTATGAAGGTACCTGGTGTGAGAAACGAAATATCTCCGCCTTTGAAATATTCCTGACTTTTCTTGGATCAGCGTTCTGGCGGAATACTGTCTTGAAACCTGCAACCTTGACAAGTGGGGCAATATTCACACCTTTCTCTTCACTGTAGTCTTCAAGCACCTCCACCATGTCATATTTCTGTATGATTTCATCGTCAGTAAATTCATTCCAGTCAAGGGACCAGTTCCGATACAAAGCCCATACATCACCTTTTTTTGGATATATATGGACAATCCCTCTTGAACCTTTTGTCCATTTAACCCTGTGGGAGAAGGAATTAAGAGTGCTATAGGATACACGCTTTCCTATTCTGAAATCTCCACTGGTCTTAGGAAAGCCAGAACTTACCCACTTTATTGGGGCCAATTCATCATTGCTTTTGGCATTCAACCAGCTAATTCTCATATTCAAAGGTTTCTTCGAGATAACATCATGGATTAAGCAAAAGTAGCGTGGCATGCCATCATCATTATCATATGCAGCCCATACCTGGTTCTCACCAAAAGCATTTTCAATACGGTCTCCATCAAAATCATGGAAATCTGGGTCTGGAACATTCATTGAGAGAGAACCAGGCAGCTCTGGCTCTGGATCAGCAGAGAAACACTTGTCGACGGTCTCAGAATCGCCAACTTGTGCACCAGGTTTTACACCATTTACTTCCCTTTCTTTGCCCTTCTCCCCAATTTCTGTGTCAGTATTCTTTGACTTGTCTAAATTCTTTAATGCAGAAGAAGCTTTCCATTCATCAAGCTTTATAAGAATCTCCTTCCGAGCCTTTTCCACCAATATGTTCTTTATTTGCTGCTGTGATCTGTCCCTAAAACCATTGCGTTTGTGATTTCCGGAAGCATTAACCCTTCCTGGCCCAAATTCATTTGGCAAGTTTATTCCTTCATTTTGAGATGCTGTTTTGTTTTCCATATCTCTTCTATCACTACAAACTTTATGTTCATCAGTGGGCCTTTTTTTCCTTGGCCTGTCTCCTTTTATAATAGAATTTGAACGTAAACGAGAGGACTGAAAAGCTGAACCAGCACCAGTTCTCTCAACAGCATGAGCTTTCCCAAAATGGGAATCTTCCCTCAAGACAGTTGCCGAATCTTCATGCCTTCTCTTCAAATTCTCAGATGGCATCCTAAAAACACCAGGAGCTTCTGCAGCACTAGAAGCTGATGTCGGAACACGGGAAATACTGCCAGGCATAGAGAAAGGACTTGACCCAAGTGATGAATTGACAGTAGACATAGGTGTCCGTCCTGAAAAATGATAATTTCTTTCCATTCTCGTTAAGTTGATGTTATGTTGCTTCATCTGAGTGGATGAAACATTTCTGTATCCAGGTGGAGGCGATGTCTCGGAAGCCAAAAATGGCTTATGACAGCAGGTACAGACAAGATTGCTGTTAATATAAACATTATGGTACTCAAACTTTGTCTTGCAGAAACTGCAAAAGGTCCAAAATGTGGGTTTCAACAACACAGGATTGAAGACGTTACTACGTAAACCATTCTGACTAGCTGGCATAGAAGGTTTCCCACCAGGATTTCCATTACCCCATAAACTGCACTTTTGGTCATACGTGATTCTCTTGGCTTTATCAGATAATAAACTCCAAGCCTGTGAGACAAGGTTAAATGCCCCATCTGCACCTACAGATCTATTTTTATCAGGGTGCAGAGCAAGAGCCAGTTTCCTATATCGTCTTCGAATTGTTTCTTCATCAGCCAAGGGTTGCACACCAAGGATCCTGTACCAATCAAGTTCTCCATTAACTCTATCTTCGGAAGAGATATACACCTCAATAGTTGCTAGAAATTGAGGAAGACCATCAAGATTGGGATATAATTCTAGAGCCTTCATTGCGAGCATTCTTGCCCCACCAAAGTTCCTCTGTAAAAGCATCTTCTCTGCAAGTTCTTTAGCCTTTAAGGCCCCATCTTTATTACATTCCATGCTAGCCAGTATGTTTCTGCGAATACCACTAATTACTCTTCTTTATTTCCTCCCTTAGAAGTATACATCAGGGTGATACCAACAAGGAGGAAGGACCTGGCAATAAATATTGCCACCCAGAACCCGACAACTCCACGTGCACAATAAAGATGATTCCTTCAATTACAGAAGCCCGGTAAACCCTGTAAATAGTCCAAAATGACATAACTACATTAGCAACAAAGGAAAGAAAAAACATGACGTTAACGACAAAATGAAATCTTAGCAAAATAACGGTTAACAGATAGCGGAATTGTTTCCAATCAATGCTTATTACTATCAATTAATTCCATACATTTTACCTAAAGTCCTAAACAATCAGATAACTACAAATTCAGTTAACATATTTGAGTACCGAATTTCCAAAAGAATTAAAGAAGGATCACAATACCATGACATTAGATTTCTAATACATTTCCATATTCAGTCCCTTGCAACCTTCACCAACCACAATCCAGGGAACAACCAAACCCTTGCTGATCATGGAAAAGGAAATTGCAAAGGAGAAAAGGAACCATGACATAATCAAAATGCGCAAATGCCAAACCACATTTTCTACTTTCAATCACTCCTTTCAATAATAGGGCAACAAAACAAAGATGCTTATATCTCTTAAAAGTAAATTCTCGCTCATGCAGCTCTTCTTCAAATGAACATCTTTAACAATCAACAACAATTAACGACCGAAGAGGAAATTAAAAACTAAATTCAGAATTTAAGAGTCTATTTGATTCTCTTTTCACCTCTAGCTTACAGAAACTATTTTCTAAAACAATTCCATACTACTCCACAATCAATTTCTCATCTAAAATCTATCTAGTTTTGAAAATTGTTTCCAATGCAAGTTGTTTCGTAAAAGAAAAAACAGAAATGTTTTCCCATGATTCTTCATTTTCAATTTTCATACTGTTCAACCTCTCCTTTTAATCCTACACCCTACTTTGTGCCTTGCACCACCCTCCACAAGCAACCTTGCGTAATTGAATGTTGAAAACATTAAACAATTTTTTAATAAAACAAGCCCTAAAACTCTCACCAAAAAAGGGGCAAAACATCGCACATGCAGCCCTTCAAATGAACAAACAAGAACCTCAAAGCAGGAACAAGAAAAACAGAAGAAACAAAATTTCAAAACTTTGAACACTTTCAATCACGTAAAATTCAAGGTTTCAATTTGTCCACAGTAACGGGTTGCAACACCGCACGGTCACGGTCGCGACAGACCACATTGGAGGTTCCGTTACGATTACAACCCGAAAAAACAAAACAAAATCAAATAAACAAAAACCGTCCAAAAAACACAGAAAATCCCTTCAACATTATTATTTCCGAATGGAATCAACAACTACCACTGCAGGCACCAAAAAAGAAAGCCAAAAACACAATCACACAATTCAAAACCACATTGATTCAGATAAAAGAGAAAAAGTAAAAGAGAGAGAGAGAGAGAGAGAGAGAGAGAGAGAGAGAAGAATAAGGTAAAAAGGCCTAACCTGAAGGAAGAAGACACACGAATGAAGAAGCGTAGCGGGAAATTGAGTTGAGAAAGCTCTGTTTTTTTTTTTTTTTGAATGATTTTGGAAAAACGGTGGCTTTAAGAGTTTGAGAGAATTGGGCTCCGATCAGAGAGTTTCAAAGCTTACTCTGTGCGGTGCATGTTAAGGCCATCATGGTGAGAGGTGCTTTTATACTGTTTCTCATTCACACCTCTGATTTTTTTTTTTTTTAAAATAAGGCAAATGTTTTTTTTACCTGATAGTATAATAATAATAAAATAAAAGCTACAGTTTTGAAAAAATTTCATAAGATATATAAAAAATCTTATAAGATTTATAAAAAGTCTTATAAGATTTTGACTGTGATAATACTAACGTTACCTTGACCAAACATGGTAACTATTAGTAGTATTACCCGACATTAGTCTTATGGTAATTTTATTTTTACATATTGTAAATGGATATTAAAAGTTTAAAATCTTTTATGCTATTACTATTACTACCATGTATGCATGCCCAGATGTCTATCAAGTTGTGTTTGTGAAACGTTGTGTTGTTTTGTGAAAGGATGCTTCAATGAACTAATTAAGTAATTATTGTATGATTAATTTTTTTGTCTGTACGATTAAATTTCTTATATATGGTGAGGTCAATTAAAGATATTTTTATTTCTTATAATATACGAAAAATTAATGCTTTTATTTATAGATTATCCTTATATTTTCTTTTTCTATACCCAATACTATATGAGACATTATACAAATATTAGAAGTTTGTCTTCGGTATCAAATGTATTATGATTGCGTGAATTATTGTGAATTTTCTTATATTATTTATTAATTTTACGGATAAAAATAAAATAAATGTATCATGGATTAGTGCCGTTGAAGGCGCATTTTCAGTGGAGAACAAATGGTGCAGTATATTCAGTTAATTTTCAGCCAGACAATATTGTTTGCTGGAGTTTGTTTTTCTAACTCTTTCAGATTGCAGTTAATCCAAATGAGATGGTATTTTTTTTTTTTTTTTTAAATGAGGGTAACTTTCATGTTACTTAATACAGTTCTAACTCTTTTACCCCCCTCCCCCACCACACACACACACATGCGCGCCACGCGTATTAAAGTACCTGCTATAGATGATTGGATTCTGAGGACTTTTTTGTACAATTCAACTTAAAATGTTATAGGGGATTTTCTTTCATAATTGGAGGCTACCTGATATGCCAAGAATCTAAAAATAAATAATTAATGCTGTTAATTTTCCTCGATGGGATTTTGATGCATTTTCCATAGATTTTACGGCATTCAAATTCATAATAAATGCTCAGTTTGCATGATGGCAAATGATGAATTATGAATAAGCTATTACAAAATATTAAAAAATGTCCATAAACTTTTAGCTATGTGAAAATATGAGGAAAAATCTTACCTTTATATATAAAAAAAATTATTTTCATATTCAAACTCATACTCAAATTAAATAATGATTTCTTATAATGCTTATTTCCAAACAAAAGATATAACATCCTTAAAATTATATTATGAGATATATTTATGATTGAATTATGGAGGTGCGATGATAATTGAATATAAGAAGAATAGGATAAATTTTATTTGAATATAAGCATTTGTTGAACATGTTTTATATATATTATTAATCAGTAGAATTTTATGATCTTTAAAATATACAATTTCAGGAGAAATTTGATTTTTCCCAGACAGCATCGGTATATGCAGTATAAATTAGAAATTTTAAATTGAAATAGAATAAGGTGAGATAAGACTCATATAATAGGAAATAATTTGTGGAGTTATAAACTATACAGTTGTGACATAAAAACCTTAGAATAGAATTTCTATGAATTTTATACGGTAATAACTTTGAAATTTTATTCAAGAGAATTCAGGCAGCAGAAAAATATGAAAAAATGATAAGTAGAATCTATGGAATTTTCTTTTAATTGTAGGATGTACAGACTTATTTAATGAAATGGTTTAGTAATTTTGATGGTCAGAAGTAGAACAGACCGACCAATCAGAATTAAGATAGAGCAGTCTTGTACCCAAAACCACTCTGTATAGACTGTTTGTGAGCTATTTGTACTGTAACTGAAGTCAGTTTCTAGAAATCCCTAGAGTTCTATTATTTAATTTTATCCTTTAGGCAGAAAAGTTCGAATTGAACTTTACTTCCTCCTATGAATGCCATGTGTGAAGACAACTTGGAATTGAATTCTTCCTCTTCATGAAAGATGACATATGGACACAAGGAGATTTTGGAAATCTTTAGAGTTCTATTATTTAATCTTATCCTTTAGGTATAAGAGTTCGAATTGAACTTCACTTTTTTCTAGTAAATGCCATGTGTGAGTTATCTTGAAATTGGACTCTTCTTCTTCATAAAAGGTGACACATGTACACAAGGAGAACCACACAATTTTCTCTTCTTTAAAGGAAATAACAACATGGTATAGAAGGAGGGAGGGAAGATAAAAATATCCCCCTTGGCTATGGTATTCACATGAAGTAGAGGAAAAAGGAGAAATAAGGTGGTTTGTCATATTTAAAAATTGATAAGTTATGATAAGTAGAAAATATCTTAAGATTCATGAATTAAAGTGATAAGGTGCCACCATGAAAGCTTAAGAAATGTCTATCCACTTGTAAGCCACCATGAATGAAGGGATAAGAAGTCATCATGCCTTGAAAGATAATTACACAAGGTGCCATGAAAGGAAGAAAAAAAATCTTCTCATCTTCCCTTGATAATCACGTGAAAGAGGGAGTAGGAAAGGAGGATATTTCATGACTTACATACATGATATAAGGATACGTGGAAGACACTTGGGAGAAAAACATCATGACTTAGGAGATTTTTGTATAAAGTGAAAAGATATTTAGAAGAGTAATTATGAGTTTAGTTAAGATGTAATGGAATGAGAAGAAACTAAGTTATAATGGAACTGGATGAGAGTAACTAGCTAGAAAGGGCAATTATGTCTTTAAATATTTTATTATTTTCCAAATCCTATATAAAGGGAGGAGGACCTTAAATGGAAGTCACTTTCAAGACTCCATTTCTACAACAACTCACTTGAATGTCTCCCTCCGATCTCTTTTCATTTCACTTTCATCTTTTCCTTTTTAAGACTTCATTCCTTAGAGGATTTCCAAGAGAAACAACCACTTAATCAATTTCAAATCCAAATCCATTTGAGGTAGGCTAGGCTTCAATCTCTAGTTAAGCATTTGTTTGGATTAATTTATATGCTTAGCAGATTTAAGGTTATCATTTAGACTTGAAATTCATGTCATTTTAAGGTTATTTATTTGATGAGAAAATGTTGATTTTAACCATAGGATAGGTGATGATATATAGGCTAAAATATTAGTATTGTATGGAAACCCATTTGATGAACTTGAAAGGTGATTTTGATGATATATGGACTGTTTGTTCATATTTTTATTATGGGGCTATTTGGTATTAATTTTTAGAAGTAGAGGTTGAATGATGTGTAGTTAAATGGTTCAAATACTAAAGTGATTCAATTTTGAGGATGAAGTAGTAAGGTGGTAGGCGAAAGGAGATTAAGATGCATGCTAGGTTATGATATTTCCTTGTGAATGATTAAATGAATTAAAAATTATTTGAGAGATATATTGTGATTTATTAGTTAGATTACTAACATGAATTTTTATCTAGCTTGAGGACATTCAAAGGTCATGCCTAAGTGGTAATGATCTTATTTAAATAAGGTATGGTGGTTTAACCATACTTGTGGTACATATGATGTTATGATAACAACATCTTTTTCATAAGGTGGTATGTATTTTGCTAATGGATTTTATTATGGATAGATGTTGATGTAATGATAGGTTGGTTCATGTTTCCAAATCCAGTACGAGATTTTGTGAAACAGAATATGATATTACATACAGTACGATATGTAATGTCCAGGTGCACATATATGGCATAAATCATGCATGTTTGCGTAAGACGATCGCAGCGTCTACATCCAGTACGAGGTGTAGCTACATACAGTACGATATGTAGAGGTCATGTGCACCCTGGAAAAATTCATTTCATGCATTCATATAACTTGCATAATTATTTTATGATGATTTACTAACATACTAACATGTTTTGGTGGTTTAGTTTTGTCTACTGAGAAATTTTATTTCTCACTAGATTTATTTCATTTTTTTTATAAATGGCAACAATGGTTAATTTCATTGACGCTTTGGATTGATGGTGGTACAAAGATAAAGAATTGTCTCTAGGAAATGAATGATGAAAGTGTTGTAGTATCTTTATGTTTTGTTAAAAATGACTCTTGTACAAAAACTGTGGTTACGTACTATATATATATATATATATATATATATATATATCAGTTTAACAACTTCTATAATTTATATGCTTTAGAATTTATACTAGGATCTGTTCAGTAAAAATAAAATAGTAATAAAAATTATTTTTAACGATTCTTAAAAAAATTTAATCCTAATAAAAATATAATATCTAGAATAATTTTAGATTGTTACAAAAGACCTTTTAACATTGTTACTTATATTTTCTAAATTATATGAGCTTTTTAATTATTCTCATTCCATCAATTTTTATACATCACAATGAAAAGTTACTTAGAAATTTGATTATATTCTACTATTTCCAGCCATATTTATAAAAAATAAGTTATAGTGTAATGTAAGATAAATAAATTTATCAATAATGAATTCATGAGTTTAAAACATCGATATAACACTTACTTATTGAAGATATGATCAAGAAGATGAGAATTGTCTATATATAGTGTGACATGCAGGAACCTATAAGCCAAATCTTTCTTTGTCCGATAACATTCTCCTTTTTCTAGAATTTTCAATGGAATAATTCTTATAGAGCAATTGATAAGGTGACAACAAAAGGGACCTAATCTTATTATTTATTAATTTTAAACACCTCTCATTATGGACCCGATGATTAGACTTACATTGTTTTTTCACACCAATCAAAATTAAGTGTCCAAAGTCTATAAATAATTAATTGTATTATTAATAGACTTAAGTATATATCATCAACTGGATCATAATATTAATTCATTTTTTACAAAATAAAATATTACAATTAATTGTAACCCACACAAAAATATCAAAAATATGAGAAAATTCAAACATATTTTACAGTATAACTTATTTCTCATAAATATAGTCAAAGATAGTATTAACTAACGTGTTGTTTATCTTCTAATCTTTACCTGGGAGTTGACATGATTCATTCTCAAACAAAATATCATCTTAAGTTATGATTAAACCAAGAAAAGGTAGGTCTTGTCATTGAGTTTATTTGAAGCTTAATTAATTACCCGTAATCCTTTAACTTTTGGCTTTGTCATTCAATATTCCTTTAACTTTTCTACTAGAACCTTAAAACTAATTAACTAACAGTGGGGCAGAAACTGAGTTTTATAGACAATAATAAAACTTTCCACGTTGCAGTGTCCTAACTGCTAACAATATCCTCATAAGCAGGGAATAGGTTATATAAAGCTTTTAATTAAAAATAAGTGAATACTCATTCAGCCATATATATATACTGCTAGCAATAACACGAGAATAATACAGAATCATAAGGACAAACAATTGTCAGAAAATTATGGAAATTAAAAAAATATAATTCTTCAAGGCAAATAATAAAACTGAAGCTAGAATAATTGTTCAGTCACCCTATTTACTGAACTCCATATCAATGGCATTGAATAAACGATTTTTCTTTCAACATGCAGCACAAACTAGGAGTAAGTAAAACATATATAAGAGAAGAACTAAGTACTACACAAGTCAGTTTCCTGAGAGACTTGATGGTTTGGCCTTTGGAGTAATTCTTAAGCTCAAGTCCTCAGTTCTAATCTAACGTACAAGAATTTCAAATATATTCCTAAATTAGTTGACACCTTATGATGGTCTTGAAAAAATAATCACGAAAGTTGCAAATGCTGATCATGACTAAACTACATATACTTACGTATATGTATCTGTAAGTATCATTATATTTTGATGATATATAAATCTGATTTGACCAATGCAGTAGTTACAAAAGTCAGTGTTAGTGAGAGGAATATAACCTATAAAAAGTCTTCAGTATGGCTTCCATTAAGGAGGATCGATCTTCTCCTCTATGACATATCTCTATTTCACCCTCTTCGGCTGCTACTTGAATTAACTTACCTAGCAATTGAGCAATTCTCTTTTTCCTTACAGCTTAATTAATTATTATACACTGTTAATTTTTTTACCTTGTCAACCAACTATAATTAAAAATATGTATATGTGTGATATTTAAGGTGATTATGATAAGACTTAAACTTTAAAAGATGTGATATTTTGTCATTGGTTAAAAAATCTTTGCAGTGTCATTGCATACCAATTAAATTCTTTTCGTATCAATGTTGAAAGAGTATATTTCAAGAGGCCTTTTTATCTTCAGCCTAAATAGGATATTTTTCCTGCCTCTTGTGTCCATGATTCAATTAGTGATTTAAATTTAAATTCAAAGAAAAAACTAAATGCTAGGAATAACAATTTAAATTTCCAGGCCTTGAATTACTGATTTCAAATGCATAATAGCATGCTATATTCTTGAAATTATTTTTTGACCTGTGGAAGAGCTCACTATCATTTATGGAAAAAGGAAACAACATACTTCAATGGCCTTGGGAAGGTGATCAAAGCCATTAATATATTCTTATCTATTCTTAGAGAAAGTCAGATTATAACTATATTCTTATCTATTCTGTCAAAAAAAAAAAAAAAAACTATATTTAGGGAGTTTGGTAAAAATTTGACTCATTCAAGTCTAAGAAAAGTGAACAGGTATGAGTGATCACCTGTAGCAACGAGTGTCTCTTATGAGTGAATGTTTTCACCATTTTTTTATACCTCTTAAAGTTATTTATTTGAGTTCGTAGGGTGATATAATTAATACACTGCTTGCGATGTTTTTTTTTTTTTTTTTTAAAGTGTTTACACAACTTGTAACTTAATGACTTGATTGAGATAATAATCAATTTATTGAAGTACTTCCCTAACATAGACAAAAGTGCTGAACTATGTAAATTCTGTCTTCCACTATTTTAATTATGTGATATATCTTGTGTATTCTCATCTTCAATTTTTGGTGTGTGTGGAGTCTTCCTAACAAAAAAAATATCTGGGGGCCGTAAAATTTTATGTCATGTTCTCACAAAATATATAACATTTTTATAACTCTTTTTTATCACATTCCCTTTATTTCATATTGCTTTCTCTTCTATTTTTATCTCTCAATTGTATAAAATGCTGCAAAAATATTAAGTAAAAATAGAATTTCTCAAATGCTAATAAATTTACCAAACAACTCTTTACAAAATGCTCATTTCCATGTAAAATTGTCATTTGCGCCAGCTGCTATGTATGGTGATTCAGCAAACGGATTTGTTTTTTTACCGATACATCAGTTTTTTTTTTTTTTTTTGTACTTTTTTATTCCTCCAAATAGCATTACTACCCTCCACTTTTTCATGTAAAATTGTCTTTTTGTGCCATCGGCTATGCATGCTCTCAATTAGCAAACCGCAACCGGTTTGTCTTTAACCAATTCATCAGTTTTTTTTTTAAAATTATTTTTCTCAAAAGACAGGAATATCAAATGTTGTATCACACAAGATAATTGTGACTGAGCAAGATAAACTTCTAGTGCATGAAAATAATTTGTTTTCAATAACTAACTATATCAAAATTTAAACAGAAAAACTTCCAATGGCGAAAGCACTAGAATTTCCATAGTTTAATACATATTTCACATTCACAATGGTAAAAGGGGATTTACCAATTTACAATTTATCCAACCCCCAATTTATCTTGCAAGAGATATCCATTTATTGAGATTGACTTATGCTAATTAATAATTATGAAAGTCCATCAACCACTAAATGATTGTTAATTTTCTTTCGGTTTTTTTGTTGAAACTTAGGATTGGATTGGTCTGTTCCATCAGCCAATCATTGAATGCTTGCTAGTTTTTATGTATTTCTTTTATTGATTAGAGCAGTGATAGTTAATAGGGGATATGTTAATTCGTTTAGAATAAACATATAAATATTGCAAGAACAACATTAAAATAAAACCTTTTTTTATTGTCTATAATATTATAAAAGAGCTACAATGTTACATCACAGACCGCATAGCGCAGTGGATTAGCGCGTCTGACTTCGGATCAGAAGGTCGTGGGTTCGACTCCCACTGTGGTCGTTTTTTTTTCTAAATGGTTTAAGCCTTTTAAGTTTTAATATAATCTTTTAAGGGAGTTTTTCAGAACAAATTGTCTAAATAAATTCTATTATATTTTACCATTTTATATAGCTTCTCAATTATATTTTACCAATACATAATTCAATTATTACATTAATGCTATGATTTTCTATCATCTTTACAACACTATTTTCTTGGTTTCTAGTTACATTGCATTTGGCAAAAGGAGTTCACCTAATGTCCAGAAGAAAGAAATCAAGATTGAGTCTTGTTGGATACAAGAGTAAAAGTTTTTTTTAGAGTTTTTTTTAGAGTTTTTTATTAAAAAAAACTCTATATTTTCAATAGTGAATCCCTAAAAAACACTTATACCATATTCATAAAAACCCTGAATTAATATGTGGAGGACACAAGGGAGCACGTGTTCTGTCTTATAGATGCAGAATATGGTGCTTAGTTCTATTCTTTGTGCAGTTTTGTTGTTTATCGCAGACAGCAATTATATGTAGCTTGTTACCTTCTTGTAATTTGCTTTTTAAATTAGCTTTGGTACATCTTGTGCAAAGAGCTTATAGTATTATAAATCATATCTGACCTTTCAAAAAAAAAATAATGTTAAATAACATACAAAATAAATGTATAACAATTTGTACATCACCACACTACCATGTTAGTATCTTCCTAAAAGAAATCAAGGAAGGATAAACATACAAATTTGAATGTAGATTTAATATTACACTAATATAATGATTCTTACTTATCTGCATTATCTAGCTAATCAAATAAACAAATGCCCTTACATACACGGGAACACACATAACATAGAGGAACACACATAACATAGACAGGTAACTGGTTTCATAACAAGTCTTCCTTCCCAAGCATGTATAAAATAAACATGGGAGCGGGGTATGAAAAAAGATTACAAACAGAGAAGTGCTAGTAACAAATTTTCTAGCACTATCTTTCTGATACCCTCTTTTATCAGTTAAAATTCATGTGATTCCTACTCATTTATAAATAGGACCTATCAAATAAGAATGAAACTCATACTAATAGGATACACATGAATTTCACCCAACAAAAAAAGAGTATATGAAAAAAAGTAATAAAAAATTGTACTACTAGCATTTCGCTAACAAATATTAAGCTTATGAGCCCAAAAGAGAGACAAGAGAGGCAGAGTATATACACACAACAAATCAACACAATATTCAAACCCTAGTAAGACTCTCCAGACTCCATTGATTCCCTTGATAACTGGAACATGTAACTGTTGTAAGTTTTCCTATGCTTGCTCCCACTTTTTAAGTTTGAGACTCTCCATAAAGCTGTGCATAGAATTTCCTTGTTCTGTGAGCAACGATCAAGCTCAAAGATGCTGCACATAAGCAAACTACTGCTAAAATTCCAAATGTGATGGAGAAGCAAATGTTTCCCTCACAAAGAAGCAAGTCATTGTTATTTCCTGTGAGCATTCGGTGTTTCACTTGCTGCTCCGCGTAATAGTCGTATATTGTGCTTGCTACAAATCCAGATAGAAAGAGAGAGCCTGTTGGGCTAGCCATGGTGAGAAAATTGTAGAGAGTTCCAAAGTTTTTTAGGCCAAATAGCTCTGAAGCTGCTGCTAAAGCAATTGACCAGTGGGCACCATATCCAAAACCATTGGATATGGCCACCACATAAACTTGACCAGCCAAACCCAATACATAGTAGCAAAGTCCCAAAGACATCCCTGCTTGAATCACTGCCAATGCAGCAAGTCTTGGGTACCCAAAATTCCTGTTTAAAAAAATCACGCAATAAGACACATGTGGATTATGTGTTTCAAGGTAGGAGATTCTAACATAAACACAAGTAATTCCCACTTTAGTCCATGAAATTTAATTTGTAAAATGTCATTTGTAGGAATTGAGATTCAAGATAAAAGTGTAGATATGAATAGAAGAAAAACAAGTATAAATAAATATAATAGATGATACGATGCTATAAGTAAAGAAAGAGAAATAAGAGGTATTCATAATTTCATATACCATTGTTGTCAAGATAAATCCTTTTGTAAATTCAGAAAATTACAAATTTGAGGGGATAAAAATAAGAAAAATTATTAGGTAGTTTCATACCACAACATGTCTATGATCCCAGACTTCCAGCCAATCTCTATATGACATGTATTCAAGTTTGTCAGTTTCGAGAAAGAATTGATAACACACAATTACATGTCATATGAAAATTAGTTGAACTTAGATCACCTAAAAATTGGTTTTGTAAAGAACTAAAATAAGTACTTAGTATTTAAAGTTTCAACAGCTAAAATGGGGTATATTCTTGGAAGATGCACTAGAATTCTAAAGAAGAGTAGAGATTGTACCTTACTATAACCTCTGAGAAGTAGCCGCCACCAACACGACCAAGGAAGTTGGATATGCTGATAATCGACACATAAACATTGACATTGTTGTCTCCCAATGATTGACAAATCTGACCCATGTTATTTATGATTGTCAAGCCCGATCCACAGCCCATGACAAGAGAGAAGAACATGACCCAAAAATCGGCCTTGGCCATTGCTTGTGACAAGGTGAAATCCTCTCCTCTATGTGGCCCATTTCTTCTCTTGATTTTCTTCACAGCTTTGGTAACAGCTTGCCACAGTCTAGCTTGAAACTGAAAAACATCCCTTGGACCTTCTGATGACAGAGGAAGCACCTCTAGCTTCGAAGGATTCTTCTCGTTTTCGACATGTTTGATTACTTTGGTAGTGCTAGAACTACTCTCCCCAACAAAGTGCTTATTAAGCTTAGTTGCTTCAAGCATTGGTGGCTCCAAGAGGGCTTCTTGGTCAGCACCTTGGGGTTCAGAGAAGAAAACCAATAGAATGGGAACTATGATAGGAAGCAATATGAGAATGATCAAAATAACTGCAAACAATGTGATGGTGCTTTGGTCCAAATCAAACATGTTTTCCAGCAATAAAACTCCCATCAAGTAAGCAGCCAAGAGAAGGCAAATGCTGTAGATAAACATGAAGCCAGTCCCATCGGAGGCTCTAGATTGTCGATAACCCTCGACCGGTCTTATGATGAACATGAAGGTTAATGAAACCATTGCAGGTCCAACTGCTATGATGAAAATGAGAGAGGCTTGGTCAGGGAGTTGGATCATGGCTATTAGTTGAGTCCAAATTGCACCACTTAGCCCAACAAAGCCCTTCAATATCCCAACCACAGGGCCTCTGCTCTCGGGGAAACTTTGCACGCAAGAAACTAGTGCTGCTGTGTTGTAATATGTTGAACCGTTTTGTCCCACAAAGATTAGAATGCATAGCTGCAAATCAGAGCCTGGTTAACACATGTACTTTTACCAGTATGAATTAAGCTGAAGTTTCTCCATGTGTGCGAACATGCAGCACAACCCAACATGTAATCAATCATGTTGAAAACAATTCAAGCAAGGAGAAGTGGATTTTAATTAAGTTGTGATTGGTTTATATACAGTCGTGTTAAGCATAGAGGCTGAATTAGAAATAATTGTCACATATAAGAACAAAAGAATGTAGTATTGTCACTGTAGGTATGGCTCTTTTTTAGTTTAATTCATATGTACTCATTATGTTATAGTTAATAGATAAAATAATATAACAAAAGTAACACTGAGTGAAGATTAAATTAAAAATAATTGTATATATAAAGACTAACTTAAAAAATTATTGTAAACACACGAAAAACATATTTTATTCTTCCTTTTAAGATTTATCCAAACGCTCAAAAGTCTTGCTCATAAAACCTTTTTCATATAATACGTGTATCGGTGTATGTGGTACTCCTGTCTTTTTATAAGATTTTTTTAAAAAAATTGTTTGTCTTTTTTATAAGATTCTCTTTTAATTGTTTTTGTATTATTTTTTTAAAATACCTTTAATATTAATGATCAATTATTTTTGCCACAAAATAATAAATGCTGGAATTTAATTAGATAAACCTTTTTTATTTATGAAAATCAGATAAACCTTTTCTTTCTCTTATTAGGATGGGTCGTTATTAGAGTTGGAAAAGAATGCATAGACATATAACATGTTAGTCGACATCTAGTGAGAGAGCGATAAAAGACAAAAAAATGATAGGTATTATAGGTGATAGGTAGAAAGAAATAAAGATAATTGATGAGTGTTTAAAAAGATTGGGTGTTCAAATATCTAACTTAGTTTCACATGTTGATTTGAGGTAAAACATTAATTGTGATTAGAAAATACCAGTAATATAGAAGGGACTACAGCAAAAGTCAACAGGGGAAAGAATCGTATATTTCTGGAGACAAGACCAGAGGGATTGGGGAGACAGAATACCACTGATCCAAAGCTGTTCACGATCTACCAACCAGTAACTAGTTTTGATGTAAAGAGACAAATATTTTTCCTCTGTGTCGGAGAGAATAGTAGAGAAAACCATGACATCTTACAAAAAAAATGAAGATTTCACAAACAGAAGAGAAACAAGTCCTTAATAAAAGTAAACAGAACATAGAAAAAACTGATGAGAGAGATTGGTTGTTGAATTGAACTTACCAGCCACAAAGGCAAAGCGGGGAACTGGTGAGTGACGATGAGCCAAACAAGGCCATAGCCGACAACATTCTGGATGACCCCGACAAGTATAAGGCCCCAAATAGGGGAAGATTGGCTGATTTTGCCGGCAAGAAGACCAACGTTGTCACCAAGATCCTTAGCCACGCTCAAGAACGCCACCTGCTTCTGGTTGAAACCCATGCTGCTCTTTATCACCGGCGATATACTCCCGAACATGTAAGATGTCCCCGCAAACGACATGTCCCACATCGCGCACACAAACACCACCCATCTGTGCCCCAAGAACCCCTTCAGTTTCTCATTTACCGAAACCATCTCCACCTGACTTTAGGAAAATTAAGGATTCTATAATATGTACCTTGGTTTTGAAGAAGAAGGTGAGTGTGAGATAGGAGAGAGTGGTTGTTGCTTGTTGCTTATCAATCGCACCTCATATTGACATATAATAGGTACAGTAAATTATCTTGAGCTGCTACCTAATTTGTAACCCTCACTTGTTTCGTCACCTCACGTGCTGCCCTACCTTTTCCCCATTGAAAATGACATTTTACAAGGAACATTACTCCTCCTTATTGTTGGTTTGGGAAACCTTTCATAAAATTAATTCAAAAGTTACTGTTCAATCAAAATTGAAAAGTTAATTTATTAAATTATAAGTGTTTGGGTGAAATAAATAGTTAGAATAATTAAAAAGTGTAAAATGATATTAAAATAATAAAATTATTATTTATTTTTAAAAAAATTGGTAAATATATTAAAAAGAAAAAAGAAAAAGAATTAGAAATTAACGTTTTCAAACATCTTACTTCAAATAATGATTTAAAAAATGGTAGGAATTATGAAAAAGTTATTAAAAAAATTTGTTTACAAAACTATCAAATTTTTTTAACATAAAAAATTTAACAACTTATATCGCATGTATCTTTTATTGATTTTTTATTTATTTAAATCAAATAAACATTTATCTTTTATCAATTTTTTTATTTAAATCAGATAAAATTATTATAGATAATATAACTCTCCTCAAAGTATTCAGAAACAAACCTCTATTAATTGATGCATGCATTAGACACTTTATTATTTTAAACGTAAAAGGGGAAAAAATTGTGTCGGCGTGCTATTTAGAAAAAATCTTGAACACTAGCTTTTAACTTTTAAGTTGTGTTTTTATTTAAGTGTTTGGGGTTGTTAGTTAGATTTGAACTATGAAATAATAACTATGATGTTCTTGAATTCAATGTCCTTACAACACGAATAGTGTTTGTTCTTTTTGTGTGTGAAAGTTTTTGAGCCGGCAAATTTTTCTAGTAAGAATGAAAACTGACTTAGAAAATCTTAGTTTTATAATAAAATATAAAATAATACTACTAATACACAAGTAACCGGGAAAATACCGTTTCAACTTTCAAGAACAGGAAAATTAGTGTCTTGCTGACATTAAAGAATAATTTAATAACTGTTTTAAACAAAAAAGACTCGAAATAATTGAATCGATTTAACAAAATTTCCAATAAAAAATAGAAGAAATTAATAGAATAATCAATTTTTTCACTTAATCTAAAAAAACAAAAGAATAAAATTAGGCGATGGAAAAATTTAGAGACCAAAATCATAAACGGTTTAAATTACGTAATAAAATGTTTATTTATTAAGTTATAAAATAAAATGATATTACAACGAGAATAAGAATCTTAGACAAATATTGACGGGCCAAATTATTACTTATAAAAAAATGACTTAAATTAAGGACTAAGACTTTAGGAGAAAATGACAGGAAAACTGGAGTATGGAAAAGTATAAGTGGTTGAGAGTTTTATCATCGTGTTTTGAATTTTTAATGTGTACTTTTTGTCCTCCAAACAAATTAATGCGCTGGCATCATACACGTCGTCAATGCCCAAAATTTCAATCCCATTTTGTAAAGATGAAAATGAAAATATCTGCCAATTAATTTTTTTTTTAAAAAAAAAATCCCTTTGAAATTACTTTCAAGCCATTGGATATTTGCCGGTCTATGTCTATACCAGTGATGGCAGTTTTGTACTTTCAACAAGATATTTGTTATTATTATATTAATTTCCTTCGCTTTCTACCATGAAAAAAATGTGATACTTCCTGAAGCAAAAGTTTCGAGAGTCGAAGATATGGCATTGGAATTTCAAAAATATCATCAACTCTTTTAGGTTCAAAATAGATTCATAATGAGATTCAAAGTTATTAATGTGGGGTCATAAATTGACTACTTATAAAACAAAATAGTCTTAACTTAATTCGTATTAAAAAAGTGTTTTGAAAACAGGTAACCCTGACATATGTAAAAGTATTTCCAAAGTAATTACTGCTTGAAATTAAAATTATGTAATACAACTTAATAAATTTTTATCATTTGAAGCAGATACTTTAATAGTATATTATTTAAGTCAGTTATTTATATAAATAATTATTATTTAATTTATTCTTATAAATTATAAAATTATTTTTTAATTATAAAATTTAATGTAGTTCAAGTTAAACATTTATTCTAACAACTTTATTTTTTGAATAAATTTTTGTATAAAATTTTAAAATCTATATGATATTACAGGACTCACAGATCTAAGATGAGTAATTCATTTAACTAATTATATCTTATAGATACTTTAATATATTACTGATTACTGATATTGACTACGCATTAAAAAGACGTATTTAAACGGAAAACTACCAAATACTAAATGTATACGACTACTTCGTTTCTCATTTCTACGTAATAATTTTGAATCATTTTAAAAAGTCAGAGAAACTTTTTATGATTTTTTCTTTTACATAATTTAGTATTTTCTCATTTTGTGAAACTTATCTTTGAAATTTATATATCAGATTAAATTAATATTTTTTTAATTAATTCTTAATGTCTTTAAAGAATAATAAAAAATTTCATACTTATTAATCTTGGACCAAAGACTGATGAACTAGTAAACTGGTTGAATAGTTAGTTTGGGTTCGTACTAGATGTCTAGATCAATTATATTTAAGAACTTGGTTTTAATTGGAAAAACTTTTTTTTATTAACACTTGTAAGAGAAGAAAATGAGAAAATAAAATGAAATTCTATAATAACTTAAAATTTTAATTAACTTACACAGTTAATTTTATAGAAGTTTCCATATTTAATTTTTTTAAAATTAAAATACTTAAATTAATTTTAACTTATGAGAGAAACTTAACCTATTTTATCTTTTTTATTTTCTTTCTTCACAAGTATTTACGAGTAAATTTATCTAAACAGATCTATTATATAATTAGGTTTAATTCACCCATTTACATATATATATATATATATATATATATATATATATATATATATATATATATATAAGTGACTCAAAAGTTCACTCAACCAACCTATTTGGCTAACTCATGTATTATATACATGTGTGTATAAGCTATATCGTTTTGCAATGATGGAAAAAAACAAAAAATAAAATAAAGGGCAAGCAAACAATTTCATGACATAAAATAAAACGACAAATTTGTATTTGTTTTAAAAATACAGGGCCTGAAATTGACACAAAAATTTTACTCTTTAGATATAATGGTATTATTGGAATTATAAGATTGAATTAATATTTGGAGAGAGAAAAAAAACTAACACAGATAAAAAAATATAATGATATTATTTATTGCAAAATTATAATTATTTATTGTTGCAAAATGAGTCAATTATCCTAATATTACTAACATACAGTTTTTTTATCAATAAATATCAGTGATTATTTTATTAATTTTATTAGCACAATGATTCAATTTCGCAGCCTATTCCTCTTTCTCTTCACGGCTTCACACTTTACCACAAACACAACCTTAAAACTCTTATTAATATATAGTATACAGTATACACTAAGCATTTAGTTGTTTTTTTCTTTAAAAAATAACAAAACAGAAGAAACCCAAAGCCCCAAAACTCAAAAACGGCAATTGTTTTCTGCATGCACCTGCACAGTTGCTTTCTGCACCTATTCCGGAAATCCAGAATGTAATTTTACATTTCAAAATAGGTGTTTCGAAAGCTTAAAAAGATGCAGGGAGCAACATTGAAGGTGCACGAAGCAATTGCCCTCAAAAACCTCTAACAAAAGCTACATCAGACGAATTTGCCTGAAGGCAAATAGCAAGAAAATATGGAGGGAAATTAAATACACGATCCACCACACCGTTAGATTAGATAGCCCACAATAATGTACTGTCTTTTGTTTTCGGTCTCAAATCTCAATTCATGTCATTTTAATACCACAATTTTTTTACTTAATACGTATATTAAATATTAAATGAAATACTCATAAGAAAACTATTATCATTGAAATTCAACGAACTTCAAATACTTTCAGGTCAATCAATCAAATGAGGACATGAGAAGTAAGAACCACTCCCCAAGTTGAAGCTAAAATGTTAGCGTTGAAAATCAACAAAAATCATAAACTTCAAAGAATCAAATAATGAAAGAATAAGTACTCTGCAGGTGAAGTTAACATCAGATTCTTGAAGGAGCCAAATTATAAGATGCCATGTTATTTAAATATTTTACATGTACAATAACTAATAGCCCGTGAATGTCAGGTGCATGAACAAAACTCAAGAAGAGTAAGAGAGAGCAGAAGAGAAAGAGTAAGATCCCGTTCATTTGAAGGAGAAATGGAAGAACAACAATTCAATAATCAATAAAATTAGCTTATGCATAAACTAATTTGTAGAAGCTCTTTCATATAGATTGAAAGTTGAAACTAAACATAGCCTCAAACTAAAGGGGAGGGTGTACCATTCTTGAGCTCAACAAGCTTGCAATTGTAACTCAACATTTCAAAGGAGTCTGACAAACAATAACTCATTTAATAAAATAGATCTTAAGCATAAAAAGAACATTAACATTTTAACCTGAAAAATCCTCAATACCTAAGAGAAAAACCACAAGATAAATTCTGAAAGATATTTCATTATATTGATACTCTTTCACATAAGAAATATAAAATAGACAAATGTTAACCGGTGCTCTTAGGATATTGGTTAATGAACTAAAAAGAGAAAAATTGTTATTGAAATGCGTAAAATTGAGCTTTTATGACTTTTTTATATTCTCCTATGATTTCTATGATAAATACTTTTTTCTTTTAATTCTTTAACAAATGTCCTAAAGACAGTGGTTAACAAGACCCTACAAAATATAGTGTTTCTTAACGAGACCCACTTCTATACAAATACTAGAAGTCATAGAAATGATACTCAAGCTGATTTATTTTTCTCACACACTCAAGATTTACTTAATACTCTATTTTTCACACTTTTAGAAGCTTTCACTTCTCTCAAAAAGTCTTGTTTTTTGTTTCAGCTTCTGGTGCCTTTTCATCTCCCAGAGGCACTATAGAGACAGAATGCAAATGTGAAAGCATCAAAAAGTTGTTGCACCATGTTTTCAATTCAGTGCGATTTTTCAAACACTTGCACCCCTAAGCCTATATAGCTTTTAACCTCTCTCTGAAACTTCCTTCACAGGTGAAGAAATTTCCACCATTTACAGTGCTGAGTTTAATGCTTTTACTTTTGGCTGGACACAACAACCATAATTGCTATATTTTCCGATTTTTCTCATAGAGAGTCTTTTTTACCTTAAGTAAATTTGGTGAATAAACATATCTTTAGTATATTTCCCAGCTCTAAGGCAATTACCACACAATTAGGCTAGGCGAAATGCAGCAAAAGCTAACAGAAATGGTTGTAGAAACTGACTGATAGAATAATTGATAAAAAAAATCTACAATGGTGAGTCTACGACTATTGAGCATTAAAATATTAAGTTGCAAAAACCATAGAATTGCACATAATGAGGCAAAATATAACATTAAAGGCATTAAGGATTCAGATAGGCACCAATCAAAGAACTAAACCAACGAAAGAACGAAACAACACTATTCCTCCATGGAATCAAAACTTGGAGCATACCATCCCAACTGGTCATTGATTTGCTTCAGTCTTGCTTCTTGACCCTTTGAATCTCCTAATGCAGTAGTGAAAGGGTACACATAAGTTACTTTCATTGCCACACACCTGTATGCAACCACATCACCTTTCACCAGAAACTCAAGAATATCTCTACCAAATCCTCCATCAACTTCAGCTTGTAGATATTGACCTGCATATTAATTTTAGTAAAGTGAAGTTGTGCCCTGCGGCATGCAAGATGGCACTTTTGTTAATCTCTTCAAAAATTGGCCTGACTTGGATGCAATAATCTAAAATCTAACATCTACGAACTAAGATCTAATCCCTCCCGATTCTAGTTCCACAATCTGATAAAAATGCAGCTCTCCCTTTTCTTCTATATTTATTATTTAGTTGGCATGCCTATAAGTTCCTATTCTGTTGCTAGTTTGCTATCATTTCTAAATTGATCTAAACCTGAATAAAGCAGGTTGCACGAAGCTTGTATTACCATCTGGAGTATCTTCCACGGGCTGAAATTTCACATTTTTCTGGGTCTTCAGGATTGCTTCACGTAGTTTCTGGAAAATGATGATGATGATGATAATAATAATAATAATAATAATAATAATAATAATAATAATAATAATATAAAGTTAGAAAACATAGGAAATGTACATAACGAATGGCTATACACAACTCAAATGCAAACAAGCACACCAAGAAAATTATAAACAGTCAAAATAGAGATAATGAAAATATAGGACACTTTTGACTGTTTTAAGGAATGCTTTAGAAACCTGAATAGCATCATCCGAGGAATTTGAGGGAATAAGCCAAGGAAACGAAAAAGATGATGACTTGGGATTGGTTGATATACAACCTGGATTGATTGATGGGCAAGGTCTAATTTTTCTGCAGGAGAAGTGGTACACAGAAAATATTGTTAATAATAAACAGTTGTATTACTATCAAGCATGCAATCCATTTCTATAAGAAACAACATTATATATGATACCACATTATATAAAGTAACTATATGCTCCCAAATTAAGCATAATTCTGAGGCTGAGAACATGCATTCTAGTAAATGTGATTCTAAATTTGAGGCCAAAGGGGCAAGCCGTGAAGAATGTCTACAATTTACATACCCATTTTCAAGTCCAAGCTCCAAATTCTTGGATTGAGAAAAGGGAGTGGTGAGGGAGATTGGAGGGGATTGAGAATTGAGGGATGCGATTGCATGAGATGGTAAAGGAGAGGCTAAGGTTACAGAAAGGGCCAAAGAGAGGAGATTAGGTAGGACCCTCTGTCCATGTACAAGGTTTGGAGTGTGAGTAGTTTTCAGTTTACGAACTGTGTTTATGTAAGAAGAAGAAGCAAGAGGAGGTAGAAGACTACTCATCAGACTCATTCTCCACGCTCTGTTACCTTTGCTCCATCATTTTCTGTTTCTCGTTTTACTTCCCAAGCAGCACCAAAGTTAATTCCAGCCTTTGGAAGTTGATCCTTTCTCAGAGGTTCAACGAGTCAAAGGTAGTTCCGGAAAGAGTAATAAAAAACTATGATAAAATTGATTTTTAATTCCTTATATAAAATTTAGGTTTCAGTTTAATCCAAGTTTAAAGAGTAGTAGTATCATTTTAATCTCCTATCATATCTCTCTTCCATCTTTTTATTCATCAGTTAACTAAATTGTATAATAAATTAATAAAAAGACTAATTTGATCTAGAAAAAAAAACTTTAACAAATCAAAATAAAACTTATAGGACCAAATTAAGGTATTTTAAGATATAAATGATCGAGTTATAAGGTTGATTGGGTAGTAAAAAAGTGAAGAAAGTGAAAAAAAATCACATTTTGATTTTCTCAAAAAAATTAACAATTAATAACTAATTTATAAAAAAAATAAAAAAATAAAGGATAATCTAACAACGCATGTAGAAGAGAAAAAAATGTTTAAGTTGTAATTAATGTTTCAACTTGACCCTTAACAATTTCGAAATGATCTTATTAAAGACAAAGAATAATCTATAGGGAATTAATTATTTTTCTGTACCTGAGACGAGAGTATTAGCATTACATTTTCTAACATTTTTATTTTTCAATAATAATAAAAAATTAAATTATAATTTTGGTTTTTCTTTCTAATATTTCAAATCTATAATTTTAATCTCCTAGATTTTAATTGTAATATATAGTCTATTTAGTCTTGTAAGTTGATGATTTTTATTTTTCTGATAGATTATTAACAAATAATTTTATTTAATTAAGCTATTAAGTTAATTATAAATTAATTAATCAAAACTATTAATTATTAAAAATCAAATAAAAATTACTAATCCTAATTTTTTATATCGTTGTCCTATTTTTCTTTTCCGCAAACACAACTTTTATCTCCATTATAGCATACAACTCCATTGACACTAACATCACATTAGAGTTAATATTCTTTTATTAGAGTTTTTAAGGATTTCTAATTTGATTTGTAATTAATTTGATATCGCTAATAATCACAATCATTAGTTAATAATTTATCCAGGGGACCAAAATCACAAATTTATAAAATTAGGACTATCGAATATTACAATTAAAAATCAAAGAGATAAAAATCATAGATTTGAAAAACAATGAGAACCAAAATTATAATTTTGCCTAAAAAATATCTTTGATATTTTTTTCTAATATTAATTAAAATTTATTGAAAACCAATAAAAGTAGAAGACTTATTAAATGAGAAATAAAACTCGTCAAAATCAATAATTTCTAATAAATTTCAACAAATGCTATAATATGTGGTTAAAATAATGTATTGTTTACTTGAAATACAAAATAAGAAAAAAGGTAAAAGAAAAGACAAAAATGGTAGTTGACTAATATATATTACATCGGTCTATCTAGTTATATACGAAATTCTTGATTAATAATAAGATAAAAAAATTATTGATTTTATATATAAGAAACAAATATTCAATTCATCAATACTAATAAAAGTAATTAATTTAGTTAACTTTAATTAATAATATCATAAATTTAAATTTTATTCTAAAAATACCCATTAAATCAAATGGTTTAAGTGGTGGTTGCATTTAATTTAATGACATTATTAATTTTTAAGGAATAACTTTTTTCACCAAAGAATATGACTTATATCATTAGTAATTTTTAGAATAAATAAAAGTATTGAAGAAAATTAATAATTAATGCATTTAAAGGTGGTCATATATTTTTTATATTTAGGAAAAAAATATTCCCATTTATTTTCTTATTCATAGGAACGGAAATAATATTAAATGTCCCATTTTTCTAGTACAATAATAAGAATGAAATCCAATCCATATTTTCATGGACCACCTATGTACTTTATCTTCATAGTTTTTTAAGGAAAAAGAAAATATAAAAATAGTAAAGAAATTTGTGTAAGGGCGAAATATGAAGAAATTCGATATGTCCGAAGGGTTAAGGAGGCAGACATGAAATCTGCTGAATTCCGGCCGCGCAGTTTCGAATCCCGCAGTCGACGTTTTAAGTTATTTATATTCAATTTTTTTCGCCGTTCTTTGTTGTTCGCTTGAGTGTGTTCTGTTCTATCGCTGGCCTCTTTGGTAGTATTTTCAATCTTTAAATAAAAGGTTAGGGTTTTACGATTTCTGAATCTCAACGACGTTTTGGCGCTCAGAAATGGAAGAACAACAATCCAAAACGACGCAAGAGTTGGCGATGGAAGGGCAGAAGTACTTGGAAGAAACCATAGAGAACGCTTTCCAGATCCTTTCTTCCATGAACGACGAGCTCTGCAACCCCGTTTTGTGGTCCACATCTCCCTCCGCCTCCTCCTCCCCCAACGCCGACGCCACTAACGAAAACTCCAACCACCACGCCGACGCCACCGCCACCGCTGCCGGCGGCGGAGGCGCCCTCGAACAGGCCCGATCCCGATACAAGAAGGCAGTCGCCGCGCTCCGCACCATTCTCACTGCCATTCCTAACTCCCAGAAGGTAGTACCTAATTTTGCTCTTTTTCTTTCTCTTGCTTTGTTCTGAAATGTGTTCAGTTTTGTTAAATGTTTCATTAGTCAATTGATTTCGTTGATTGGTGGATTTTGTGAACTCTTGTTAGGTTAGTATGTGCCAAAAATAAATGCAATAAACTGCTTTGAACTGTGAGAGGGTGAGAAATAAATGGTGCAGAAATGTTGTGTTAATATAAAAGGATGATCCGATGGATTGGATTGTAAATCGGTGTAGTGACTACTGTAGTCCAACTCTCTTTGGATTGAGATCTGAAAAGATTTCAAAAATCTAGTACTAGAAATGAAGGAAATTTCCTTCAGTATGAAATACTTGAGTTTAACTCAAATACTTCACTTATTAGTAATTATGAGATCGAATTTTTTTACTGTCTGTATTTAGTTTACTTATTAAATGCGAAGAATGATGCCAATAAATGATTCTTTTTATCATTTTTGCATCAATTCTACCAGCTTTTGATCAGTGAAAGGCATGTAATTTCTTGAATAGTGTTCCTGATTTTTGTACTCAAAGACAGATGCATTAACACAAATTTTTATTAAATTGGGTTCCCTGTCATAAGATATTTGTTTTGACTTTTGTGCCTAGGAGTTTTGTTTTGAATCTCAGCATCGCAGCTCTATCCCACTGCAATCCACGCTATTTCTGCCGCAAAAGTGGCCGCAACATTGAAGCATTCTGCAATGGTGAGCACTGTAGTGGCGCCTAGCTGCTCTGCGTCGCAACTGCACTATTGCACCACTATCACGCACTATTGAAAACCCAACTTTTTATATTTAGGATGTGTTGTGGCTGTCAATTGTTCACAGGCATATTCATTGGATACATTAAAAATAACATCTTCCACCTTGAAATTGGTACCTATCACTTTTTGATTATTCCAACATTCATTGATGCCAAGGCAGCACCTTGTTGGCACCAGGGGTTTAAACTGAAATGTCGGTATTTTGGACAATAGGCAGGCAGTTTTGGGAGGAGTCCACCACCTCGAATGGAAATCTGAAACGGCTTTAGATCAGAGTTCAGAAACATAATCCTAAAAAATGAAGTGTCCTTCAATATGTAGTGGCTAAAATGTAAGAAACTCCTGTCAACTATAGGTCAATTGCAGAACCGTTATTTAGTCTGTTTTCTGGGGCTATCATATGTTTCAAAACACGTTGAACATGAATCCATGTCTCACTGTGGATTCACATTCAATGTGCTCCAACGGTAATACAAATATACCTATGTCATTCAATAATCAGCAACTCAACTACTTCAACTTACCAAATTGTGCCTATTGACTCCATACAGGGTGATTTCTGCATATGCACAAGAGATTAAATTTACGCCACAGTTTTGTAAGTTTTGCTGGTTAAATTGCCGAGTGTTGAACCACACAAGTTTAACTCATGGTGCTTCACTAATATAATGAAAAGTATGAAAACTCCAATGCATACACCCTTGTAAGTGTTCCAGAGCTGACTACAGCTTTAAGTGGCTTAGTTAATGACTTTTGCCCATCTATTTGACCTTGTTTAATTACCTAAAAAGCCCTGGAATAGTAAATAACTAGTTATTATTTTGCTAACCAGATTTTTAGCTAATGGATTGTGAATTTTCAATTTTAATTCCTTCAATATCTTTCATAGAAGGTAAAAGATTATACAAACTCTCTGTTCTAAGGTTCAATTTGATGTCATTTTAAAAATATGGGCGAAAAAAAATCAGGGTTGAGCTTTATATGAAAAACTTAATGATAAACACATCCTTGAAATACTACATAGTTATAAGGGGATATCAAAATGACTTGGATAAATCACTTTCTATAAATTCATAGTTTGCCAAATATGGTTCTACTATATTGTGGTACCATCAACTGGAATTTGAAGTTATTGATGATTGTTGTGAAAGAAAATGACTCAAAGGATATTGATAGACAAACTCACCCTAATGTAGACTGTAAATTGATGCTTAAAGGATATTGGTAGACACACTCACATATTCTTTTTCATTTCTGTACATCTTTTTATGAGCTTTACAACTAAATTTTGTCAAGTGAAGCTTTTGTTTCCTGGTTAAACTTATGTGGTTAGTATTGCAGGCACATGCATTCGATACCGGTTCAGCTGCTAGCCCTGCTGATGAAGCTGAAATCGATAAGTTGGAGGAGCAAGCCTTTTCTCTAAGAAGGGTAGGTTTGAACAAGGCTTTAATAAATCATAAATATTGTGTTTCTCTATCTCTATTCTTTGATGATGTTCTTTACAAAGTCTGAGATTTGAAATTCTCATTTAGGCTCAGATTTTAGTTTGTTCGAATTCATAAACACTTACTTTTGCATCATGTTATGTCAAGATACAGTTAACGGAATCTAATGAGTAATGACATTATTCTTATGGGTTTTTAGTTTAGCCTGTTTCCGAAACAATTTATGACCCATTGGTATTAGCTTTAAAAAAATAATTATATGATGCAATTCTATTTTTATCTTCTTTAGCTTCTTAGAAAACAGTAAAATAGGTTTTTAGGTTTTTTTCTTTTTTTTTTTTAAATGTCATTTTTTGATATAAATATTTTAAACTTATTGATTAGAAAAACGCTTTATCTTAAGAAAAAAAGGCACACATGGGTCTTTAGGCAACAATATGTAGGTTCTGGACTGAAATGGTTGATAGGCTATCTTCTTTTTTTAATTATATCAGTGGTAAACATTGAACTTCTGCTTATAAACGTAGGAGCTTGCCAACAAGAACTTGCACCTGAAGACACTCATAGATCAACTGCGTGATCTTATCACTGATATATCAACATGGCAGAGTCCTTTTTCAGCCTGAAGTTTGGGGCGACTACTTAAATTTGTAGAGTGGTCCAAAAAAATGGAAACCTGATTCAGAGTACAGTAAATGGTAATAATGCTTGATATGTTTCCACCTGAAGTTGCATAAGTTGATCTCAAGTTCTCAACACATTCTCATCCAATGTCTTGTATTTTGTAGATTTTTTTTACATAAATTTTATAAAATAGCAATATGCCAATATCTAACAACTATTTGATGGAATCATTCATTTGATTGTCATAAATTGTAACTAGCAACTGTCTTTTGAAGTTTAGACAAGGGTGCTTGTATTTGGTCTGAAGATGAAACTTGATCCTATTTACCAATTTTTGCAACTTATAGCTTGTTCCTTAGCTGAATACACTGCATTTTATGTTTCAGATCTATTTTTTTAATTTTGAGGAATATTTGAGAATGGAATGAGAAGGTGGTTACATAGTTTAATGGAAAAGTATATTCCACTTCTTTATTTAAGAGTTAAAGATTGAAAATGATAAGGAAATGGATTATCTTGTTTTTCAAGATATTTTTTAAACTTTGTCTGCCAATTGAAAGCAGAAAAAGATAGGAACGGAGAGTGGATCCTCCACTCTTCCCTTCCAATTTAAAAATGAAAAAGAGAGTCCAGTTGTCCTGGACTGACTGGAAAAAGCATCTATTCCTTGCAATTTTCTTTACTTTCCAATTCTAAAATTTACAAATTTCCAAACGTGCCTGCTTGCTTTTCAATGTTCTGTGGCAGGAGTTCTGGTAATGATCTGGTGTCATTTTTCACTGTAATTCTACATGTTGTAGAACTAGTATTCTTCGTGCGACCTTTCACATTTTAAGGATAACTATCCCCTCCCTGCCTGGTGGATTGAGTATACTGCAAATACTCCGTTTTTACAATGGACTATATTTCCCCTCTATGTGGGAAGTGGGGTTTGTAAACAGTTATTGACTATAGTGGGAGGGCTTAAGATGTATAACTCCAGAAGCAAACATAATCTTTCCTTTCTGCACATTCTTCATAAGCTGATGAGTGGCTGGAAATTTCGAATTGGTATCTGTCTACTTGAGTACTTGTCGTTGAATTTGATTTTTTAATCGTTGTTTATACGCCGTGATTATGGTGTCATTTTGTCCAGGCACACCTATTCCTTTTCCTCTTAAGTCACCTCCTTGAGTGAGACAATACATTTAAGTAATCCCCGCTGCGTTAGGAATAATTTTACCATTGAGCTTTTAGAAATGCAACACTGGTGCCATGAACCATTGATCTTTTTTTTTAAATCTTGTCCAATACTTTTGTTGGATTTGGTTCGTGGTTCATGAAGATTGTAATATGCCAGATCAAATAAATTTATAAAAAAAATCTTCACACAACAATTAGTTGAATCTGTGACAACACATTTCAGTTGGTGAAACAAGTAATGCTTTTCCTTTGTCTATCCTTCCAGAATGGCCACCACCAAATTTATTACAATTTACACAGTAAAACAAAATGAATCAAATGATTTACCAAAAAGAAACAAAATGTTATGTAGCAAACTCGATTCAGTTTCATTCAAGAAATTCAAATAAGTATACAAGCAATTCAAAACAAAATTATGGAGCTACATTTATATTATGTGTTTGTACTTTGTACAACAGCATTGGAGTTTTCCATTTCGAAATTACTCACTAGCCAAACCATCATTTTTTTTTAATTTCCTTAAATTATTTTCAAACAGAGACCTTGAGAAACCTCCCGTCCTTGCACGGCCTTTCTTTGCTCTTTTCTGTTTATGAGTTTTGTTTTGTATTAATTATGAACTGAAGATCTAGTAGTGAGAGAAGATCTCATATCCACAATAGCAGACTCATCAGCCCCTAGCTTGATGGCCTCCTTGCTGGCTCTTATGAATCTTGAAACAGCTCCTCGCACATACTCGTGAGCTTCCTTCACACTCATCTTCTTGCTCATTTCATCAGGGAAACTGCTCAAGAAATGGTCCCCATTAAGAACAGCTGCCAATTGAACTACCTCTCTCTGAAACTCAGAAAGGCCAGCATTTTCTTTTGCTTCAGTGCTCCTTAGAGGTGTCACGTCCGGCATAGTCACTGGAATACACATTTAAACCTGCCTCAATACTTTGTTACACATTATAAGCTTTTTATAGGGTAAGTTTCATAGCTCAAGTTGATGAATGGTGCGTTTGGTTTCTTTTTTCAAAGACTGTAAAATGCCATTAAACAAGGTTACACAGGCAAGTAGTAGAGGGTGGTGCAAACCACAAAGCATAGTAAAACTGAAAGAGAGGTTGAACAAAATGAAAATATAAGATAAGAAAACATCTTTCATCTTTTTTTGGAACTTGGTAGATTTTAGATGAGAAATTGATTGATGAATAGAGTGAAGTTGTTTTAGAAATCAGTTTTTAAAACTTAAAAGCGAGAAGGGAATCTAACATGCTCAAAGTCTCCCCTCTCCCTTTTTTTTGGTTCAGGCTATTCCTCTTTGTTGTAATTCTATTTAAATGTATTATTATTGATGAATTCAACTAATTGACATAAGGAGGTGATTGAATACCTGGGCAATCTGTTCTGGGTGAACTTAACTCCCCAACAACATGCTCAAATGTCCCAGCCCATGCATCTCTGTGAGTCAAAAAGTTAGAGGAAAGGTTGAAAATCTTCTTTATGGTTGCAGGAATAGAAGAGTGCTCAAATTCTGAGTTTTCAGCTGGTCCTTTGGCGCCACTTATCACTGAGAAACCAGACCAAGTAGTAAAATACAATTAGTAGGCATGTCAAACCAATCAAAAGAAGGCTGAAGCTTCAGAATCTAACAAACGCACTCAATAAGATTAGGTAAACCAAAGCCATATAACCACATTGCTCAAAATCAATGTGTAGTGTGCATACTAAATTTTGACAAGAAAACAACAATCTGTAATCCTTACTCTACTCAAAACACAAGGAAAAGGACAAACATGGTCTTGTAGTTGTAGGCTTTAGAAAAAAAAAATCAACCAACTAAATGCATCGCAAAGTCAAGGCTATCTTGTCAACGTAATGGCACCGGAATACCCATAGGCAGCAAGGACAATGGTCCCGGAAAAGTTAATGTAGTATCCAATAGAATAAAAACATGCTATAGTCCTCATGATAGAAGAAGTATTGGACACAATTGTCTGACATCTCTACCATAAAAAAATAGGTATAATTGTTTTAACCAAAGAGTAGAAGCTAAAAAAGGATAAACAATGCAGATTTTGAGCTTACCAGTCCCTTTCTTGATCCAAGGAGAGACCATAATAGTTGGCACCCGAACCCCTAACCTATCAAACTTGAAGAAATAGGGAGCAGGTCCGGTGTTCCCATCTGGATTAGGAATGTTTACAAAAGGGGTCTTCACATGATCAAAAAATCCACCATGTTCATCATATGTAATGACAAAAAGTGTTTCATTCCACTGAGGACTTGCTCTTAGAGCCTCATAAACCTCCTTAACCAGCATTTGCCCTTGTGCAACATCATGAGACGGGTGATCATCGTTCGCCGGTATGCCCTTCAAATCAAAGTACCTAGGCTCAATCACAGTCAAGGGTGGAAGCTTCCCATCTCTAGCATCCCTCTTGAACTTCAAATCATACTGATGGAACTTCCATATGTACTTCAATTTCCTAAGATTCCTATAGAACAGAGTTGTTGGTATGTTCTGAAAGTAAATCCCAAAGTCTAGGCCATTCTCATGCATTGAATCAAAGATTGTTTTTTGAGGATACCCTTTTGCTAACTGCCTCTTGATATGACTTGTTGAGCCATGAGAGGTTGCTGAGTACACAAAAAGCCTATTGGGTTGTGTTGGACCCGGAATTGAAGAAAACCACCTATCAAAAACAGCAAATTCCTTAACCAAAGCAGCATAAACCGGCACAGAGTCCGGTTTAAAACCTTTCATGACAGTCTCAGAGAGGTTCGGAGAAGACATGGACAATGCTTGTTCCACAAATCCATTCATGGAAGGAATTGAACCGGAACCGGAACCGAATACCTGTTGCAACACATCCTCGAATGAGTGGCCCGGATCCGGATCCACGAACTCTGCATCATCGGTGAAACAAATTGAATCTTTTCTTGGACTTTTGGTGGAAACCGGGTTGCATTCATCTCCTGTGACCCCATTGATTAGTGTGTTGATACTCTCTTTCATCCAACCCAGCATGTGGTCAAAGGAACGGTTCTCCATGACCAGAACAACAACGGTTTTTATTGGTTGCTGTTGTTCTTGTGCCGTTGCAAAAACACAAAGGAACACAAAAAGAAGGAGAATGGAGGATCTGGGTTTGCTACTTCCCATTCTTTCAATCAAAGATGGGGTCTTTTACCAAATGGGTATGGTAATCCAAAAGGCTTTTTGACACTAAATGTGGAATGAACAAGTGGGTGGTGAATATGGAATGAGGCTTTTAACACTGAATGTGGAAACAGTGCACAATGGCAGCAAGATATTATGTGCTGTTTCAGGGAAAGTTTTCAGTTACTGTGTTGGAGTTTAGATAGATTCATGTTCATATATAGATAGTGGTAGCAGAAGAAGAAGAAGAAGAAGAAGGTTCTGGTAGTGGTTTTGTGCTTTGCCTCATTCATTCACTCAAAAAGTAACGCAATTAATGGAATGTGAATGGAAATTGTCGTTTTGTGATTATTTTGAGTTCTTACGTGCTCCTTTTTCGCGCGGTCAGTTTATTTTTTCTTTTTTGGGGATCAGTTTTCAGTTTTTTTGAGTTACTTGATTACTTCCCCTTTCGGCATTAGTGAGTGAGTAGTGAGACTAAATAGGAATTTCTCTCTATAATAAACTCGTGAAATTTCTTGCTTGTATTTAGATTTTTTTAAAGTAAATATAAACAAAATTAGAAGTTAAAGTAATAAGGGAGATAATAAATATTGAATAGAAAATAATTATAAAATAGGCACACACAAAAAAGTGAATATAGAATAGTGGGAGAGGAGGAGGGTACATTGTCAATTAAGGGGAAAAATGTCTTAAATAATATGATAATAATTCAGGATATTAAGTTTTATTAATCCATAATATATATATATATATATATATATATATATATATATAATTTAAACATAAGTATTAATTGCTGAGTTTAATTTTTTATTTTCATATTTATTACATTCATCATGTCTATTTAAATTTTTAAATTAATTGTTACATTTAATAAAAAGTTATTAAATGTGTTATAATTAATGAATATAATATTTAATCATATCATTGAATTTAATTATATTCGTATTTAATAAATATAATATTTCAAATATAAATATTAAAATTAATTAGTTTTAATTATATATTGCATTTTTTGTTATTATTTTATAAATATGAATTATTTATTGGCTTTGTTAATAATTAATTTCTAGTGGATAACATAATTAAAACATTTATGCTCTGGTTGATAAGAAAAGTAAAATAGAATATGGAATGAAAAATATTTGAGTTGGAATAAAGCATAGAAAGTGTGAAACCCACATGTGATCCACAATATTTCCTTTTCACTCTCTCTATTTTTCAACCAAACAAAGCATTAACGATGTATCATTTTTTAATCATGTTTTTTATTAAATTCAAACTCATAATTTAATTATATATAAGTTTAGTTTCACTCAAATTAATTTAATATTGTTAAAAAAATTATCCATAAAAATTAAAAATAATTTTAGGAAGTTTATAACAACTTATGTACCCCAATAAAGTTAGACTCACTTGATCAATATTGATAATTTATACTATCTTTAATAGATATTAAAAATATAATCTATCTTACTTCATAATTCATATATTTAATAGTTTGACTACATTTTGTAAAAAAAAAAAAACAATAGTTTAGCTACGTTTTATATTTAATAAATAGAACAATTAATGTTATTGACTTAATGTATAGTCGTTTTGTCT
>PYAF01000902.1:63562-75356 GCA_007407185.1 Glycine tomentella
ATAATTTTTATTAAAATTAATGCCTAAACATATATACAATAAACGTAATAGTATATATAAAAGATAAGTAAAATTGACTGTCGAATAAAATGAACCACTATGTTTATTAAATATAATATCTAATTTTGTTTATTAAGTATAGGAATTAACAAATAAGCTATTATATATGTTTATCAATTTATTATTACATTAATATATATTTGAATTCTTTAATATGTATTCAATATACTAAATTGAAATATTCTGATAGTATAGAAGTTTCTCATACTGTGTTTATCAAATAATAGATTATAATATAATACTAATTTGTCTAATAATTATTTTTAAAAATTAATTAATTAACAATAGAAAAACCTTTCAACTAATAATGCATTAAAAATAAAACATCAACATCATCAAGAACACTTTTAATCCAAACTAATTGAGATCGATAGTAGATGAACTCAGTGATATATACCAAGAAGTGTGAAAAAAATAATAAAAACAAAGAAGGGAAAAAGGAGGAGGAGAGGAAAAAAAAAAAACTAAAAATAGATTACATAAAACATAGAGATAACAACATATCTAGACTTTCACCAAACTTATATCTTTTATTCAGTCTGTTCTAAGACACACAGTTAGTCATTCTATATCTCACTCCATTAAGTCTTGTTTAACTATATTTTCTCATGTAAATATCGATTTACCTCTACCTATCTTTATGTCAAGATCTTGATAGCAAACTTTTATTTTTACTTAATAGAAAATTAAAATAATAAAATACGAATATTGTATTTGGTTTTACTTAATATATATATATATATATATATATTTGTCTTTTTCAATTTTAAATACGAGATAGAAAGAAAAAAAAAAACCACCCTAACAAAATCTAAATAATCCAGTAAAAAAATCTAAATAATAAATTAGTACGTGATGTTAATTTTCTATTTCATTTCATTTAATTCAATTTCATTCACCTTGAAACATTCAAACATAAGCTCAAAAATAATCCTAGCACCACGTATTGTCACGTCATTCTTTTTAATAGTTTACACAACTTAGAGCGGCACGAGCTCTGCGACTATCGTAGCGGGATCACATATTCATAAGAATAAGATGTCCACTTCTGTATACTTTTTTATTTTTGGGAATCATATGAAGTAATGAACAATTCTATTATATAGCCTTTATTATTTGTTTCTTGTACAGAATCATCTCGATTTGATCGCGTAGCCTAAATTCCAATATAACGATGATGCTGGTTTTAGTTTTTGTAATCACGAAAAATGTTGATCATTTACAAAAGTTTGAGTTATAGTATATCATTATGAAATGGCCAATTAATAATTCTCATAGGTTGAACTTGGTTAGTGCTTCATCAGGCACTAAATGGTTGTGCTGCTATTTGGTAATTTTAACTGTTTAAGAGTCTTAATGTTATATTCTTTTTTATTTTTGTCAACTGTTTAATATTATACTGTACGTATAAAGTATTAAATGAAAAGGTGAATGTATTTAACATTCTAAACATATATTTAATTTTTCATTTTAATAAGTAAGAAAATTTATACAAAATAAATATTACAATAGAATTCAGTATTATTTTAATTAAATTTAAATAATCTATTTATTTCCTGACGTTTACATAATGCATGTGATTGGATTGGAGAAAAAAAAAATTGTCACGTACTTGAAGTTATATAGAGAGTTGGGTTCACGAGACCAAATAACATGAAGCGGGTTAGAATGGGGAATTTGGAGGAATTTGAAGGACATGATGAATCTTTGTATGGCACTAAGGCTACTTGTATATTTTAGCTCTGAATACTTTAATCTTCTTTGTCTTTTAAACCTATATTTTCTTGTGAGAAAAATATTTCTTTTAGCTCCTTCTATAAAATACATAAATTCGTATCCAATACCAAGTAACGAAATTATATTTTACTACTTTTGGTCCTTATTATAAGAAATAAGTGATATTATAGGCATGTAAGAAATTATATTGTATCACTTATTTCTTATAATAAGGAGCAAACATATATATTATAGGCATGTACAAACAAGTGAAATTAATTATTTAGTTGAAAAACAAAGATGTCTCGTGATGAAGGAAGACAAATTTATGCTGAGCTGGTGTAGCAAAATATTTCAAGTTATAATGATGATAAGTGTGAACGCCGAAATCAACCCGAAACTTATCACCATGGATTAATGATAAAATAAGTAAGCCACTAAAATAACGAATTTTTATTCCTTTCCCGTATAATGATATCACATGATATATTTATCGAATAATTTTATCTTAATACTAAAATAAAATATTAAATTGAATATACATACTACTTTCTACATTTTCCCAACATGTTTGTAGTATCTATTTAAAATAAAAACAAGGCTTTGGAAAGTGGAAACATCCACGCGTATAAGGGCACAAGGGAAGAAGGCAAATCGGTGGGGCACTTGACAAAGGGATTCATGCATATGAAGAGAAACGTGTAATTTTATTTTATTTATTTTTAATTTGCATGCAAATTTTGTTATCATTTGGGCAACACCACCGGACACTACTGAAAATTAATTTCATATAAAAATATAAAAATATATGAAGAGTCTATTTGGATATAAGACTAGAAGTACTTTTGAGAGTTTCTTTATTGAAATAAACACTGTATTTCTAATAAAGAAACTCTCAAAAACACTTCTATATCCAAACATGCCTTTAAGATGTAAATTGTTGTGACATGTGAAATGAGAAAATAACAAACGAAAATGGCATTTTTCATACTTAACGACCAAGGCTATGTGATGCTGTCTGTCGGTGCAAGTTTGTGGTCAAAGTGATACTACTGCCACACGCTTTTAACTTTTTTTCTTTCTTCTATATTCTTTTTTAACACAAGATATAATCAAACACTTAAATATAAGTAATTGTTTTCAAAAGAGATTCGTATTACATTACAATATCTTTTGTTAGATTCAATCCATTAATGCTTTTTTCTTTGTTACGATATTAAAGATGTGGAGTATCAATAATTAATCTCTATTGAAGAATTTAATTAACACTTTTAAGTTTTAATAGTGTTTTCTTTTCTAAGTACATTTTTTCTATGTACAAAATTTATAGTCTAAAACTTATAATAACCACAATTTATACCAAAGTAACGCTTTACCTTTTACTTTTGAATAGCTTTTAATTAAGAAAAAAAAAAGTAGAAGAAAAAGGGAAGAGGCATTTTCTTTTTCCGATGCAGAGACATGTTTAACCTTACGAAGTAATGAAGGGAAATTGGGCTCTAAAACCAACAAAAATAGTTATTACATGTAGAGGGTCAGATGGGCCAGACATTATTTTCTGATCAAGCGTTACAGACCTGTTGATGTTAGGTCAGTTTGCACGGTCACGAAACGTTCCTCCTACTCTCTGTCTCCTACACAAGAATAAAAAAAAAGTCCCTCTATTTTTTATTATAATTTTTTTAACTAATTCACAAATATTTATAATTTTTAGTTAGTATTCTTATATTTATAACATAATTTAAAATTTTTCAATATTTATTTAATTGAAAAAATCACCAATTTTGTTAATTTCTCTAAACATCATAATCATCTTTCTAATTTTTAATTGATTTCAATATACTAGTAACCATTAACATAATTTATAATCATTGAAAAATTATAGAGCAATAGAATAATTAAATATGATGTCATTAATGAGTATCCTCCTACTTATTTCTTTACAAATCCTCCTATCTTTAATAATAAGTATTGAATAAAAAGTAAATACATTTAATGTCTTAAAAATATAAGATACATTCATTATTTACCTGACTTACCATAAAAGGGTAGTATGAGGATTTGTAAGAGAATGATGCTGGAGAATTTAGAATTATTCATTAGAATTAGAAGAGATTACGGATAAATTTTGAAAACAATATTTAATATTTTATAAAAAAATTATAGAGGAATAATAATAAAAAATCAAACTTAACTTAACAGAAAACAACAGATTTGTCAAAAAAAAAAAACAACATAGAGGAAGTATTCCCTTAAAAATAAAAATAAAGAGGAAGTATTGAAGTAACACTAACTAATATATAATTATAAAATAATCAAATGAAAAATCTTGGTGCTTTCGAACTAGTCTCAGATAACTTCACTCAATAAAATAATCAAATGAAAAATCAACTCATGCACATTAATTTTTCACTTCACTATATACAATTATAAATCCTTTTTTCGTAAGCAAGAAATCAAATACTTAAATAATTGAAAAGATCCCATATGGCAAAAACTAATCCAACCTGTACCATAAGCTTTGTTTATGCAAGCCAAACACACGAATATGTAATGTTTTTACACTCCTTTTGTACTCTGCATTCTATTACGCATTATTCCAGTTGGTTGTTAATAACACAGCACCACATCATACACATCCTTCAAATCTCATTGATAAACTATAAACACTGTGATCACATAAGATCATTAACCCAATAAACTCAATCCTGGTCGATTGATTTTATGAACTCATGATGTCAGAAAAAATGGACAGAGCTGTTTGTTATTGTACACAGTCTCCAGGGTTGATGAGGCTGCAAATCCTAAAATTACAAGTATACAAACAGCAAGGGATGCCCATCTCAATTTTCTGAAAGCACAAAACCAACATGAAGAAAAAAAATGCTTTAACCTTTTCCTCGTATATATAAATGTACAAAATTGAAGTACGTTAATATGCCTAAGCCAGCAACAAGTGCAGCACCAGCAGCAGCAGCACTATATGCTGAGGCCCATGCATTTGAATAAGCATAACTTCCTGAACGAGAACCTTTCACAATACCACGTGGTCCTGCGTAGTCTAAATGCAATTTCAACCCCTACAACATTCATCAAGTCCAAGTCAAACTCCTTTTAAGCATATGTATACCTATAAACATCTTAACCATAAATGACAAGTCCAAGATCTACGGCAGCTTTCTTAGTAAACAAAAGTTTTAAGGGGAGGAAAGGCTATTCCATTCCATGGCAGGGCATTGCCATAAGCCTCAACGAAGGGCTTATAGTGATACTTTCATAAAAATAAAACCTACCAAGGGGGACTGTTGGCAGTGGGAATCAGACCTATTACGCCAACTATTTTTATATGCAGAAGTTCCCTTCCCACTTTCTGTAAATAAGACAATTATTGGATTAAGCTTTTAACTAATAGTTTAAGCTTTTAGAATGACTGGTGTTTGACTTTGACATGGTATTAATATTAAATTTCAGCATAAGGTATGATAGATTTGTGCTTACATAAAAAGTTCTAGGCTTTGCTATTCCTTTTTGATATTTGGATCATATACAGTGGCGGAACCAGAAATTTTATTGAGAGGGGGCGAACATAAAAAAAATTATATCATAAATAAAAATACTTCAAAGACAATACAAACCTAATATTAAAAAAAAACTATTATAGAAATTAAAATCACTTTACATGATTCTTATTCTACGTGTTTTCATATTGTTAAAATATCTATAATTGAATCCGTGCTAAAACTCAAAATAATTTCTTTTTCAATGTATGTAATCAAAGAATTATTAAGAAATTGGTCTTCCATTCTATTTCGAAGTCTGGTCTTGATTATCTTCATAGCTGAGAAATATCTTTTAGTAGTTGCTGTAGAAACTGAAAGAGTGAGTACAAGTCTAATCACTCTATCAATAAGAGGGCACATGATGGACTTTCCAGTTCTTGCTAGCCCTTGACATAATTCAGATGTAGTTGATAAATTAATCAAATATGGATGTTTAGGAATGTTAAGCTCAAAATGTTGTAACTCCATCTTCAAATGCAAATATCATCACTGTTAAATGACTTGTACTTGTTTCTTGGATCTAAAGACATGCTCAAAGCAAGTAATTCAACAGTATTATCATTGAACCTGCTATTTAATTCTTGTAATTGATAATCAATTGTAGCACAAAAGATATTTATCCTATAAAATTTTTCAGTAGAAAAATCACCTTGTTCATTTCGAGCACGACCTCTCCTTCCAACATATTGATAGAGTATTTTATTTTATTTTAGAAACAAGAGACATAAATAACAGTTTATTTTATTTTAGAAGAATAACAACAGGAAGAATAAAGAGAAAAAAAAAAGAAAAAGAAATAAGGAGATACATGAAACTCTTTTCTTTCACTGATTTACCAAATGAAACAACTTTTTTGACTCCTCCTATTCTCTTGGGATTTGTGTTTCTTTTTTTTTTTTTCTCCTTTGTATTCAGACATCTCCCTTTTATAGTGTTCTTTCTCCCTCTTTCTCTTTATTATTTTCCTTTTTATTATTATTTTTTTTCGTTTTATTATCTTCCTTTCCATTTTTTCTTTTTCTGTTATCTTTATTTCCCATTTTATTTTATTATATTTTCTTTCCTTTCTTATATATATTTTTTTTCCTCTTTTATGTTTTTTTTTCTTTTTATGATTTTAATATTTTTGTTTTTACTACGATTTCTTTATATATTTTTTTTCCTTTTTTACCTTTTTTTTCTTTTTTTTTCTTTCATTTTTCTTTTTTTATTAATTTTTTAGGGGGGGCGGGGGCCCACCCTAGTCCCCCCTAGTTCCGCATCTGATCATATATAAAATTACATTTAAGGTTTAATTAAAAAATTTGGTCCATAGCACCTGATATCATTTTTCTTTAGTCCTTATATGAAAAACCATTATATTTTAGTCCTAATTGGAAACTAGTTTTTGAATTGATGCTACCACCAAATTTATATTAATAGTATTATATTTGGTCCCTATACTTGAAATTTTTTCATTTTAATCCCTATATGAAATTTTTTTACACTTCATTCATATGTAAACTGAATCCTATATTTTGGTCCCTACACTTCACATATCATTTTTTTTTTTTTTTACTTTTGTCCAAATATAAAAAAAAAATCATAACACTTATAAGTTTAATATAGGATACGGACTAATTTGAAAACAACTTTTCATATAGGGAGTAAAACAAACAAAAATAGTAACTAAATTTATAACTTAAACCTAATTTTTTTTTAAAAAAAAAACAAAGACTCATCATCTTTCTCTAAACAAAGATTTCCCTCATATCTATAAATCTATACCCTCTTTCAAGATTAAAAAAAGGAAAAAGAAAACCTCCCTTCAGGACTCCAGACCTGCAGACAAATCTACCATACCTTCAAACCAGCTGTCCTTGCATGATCCACAGCTGCTGCAAGATCACTGTCCGAAGCCAATACAACTTTATCATGATCTTCGTCTTCATACTACAATGGCAAATACGGCCAGCTTTCCTTAGAAGAGGGTAACATATACACTCAACCTCAAGAATATAAAATATAATGTCTTGAAAAGTACCAGAATTTGGGGTATGTTGTTAGGATCAATATCATCACCAAGTTTCTGACGGATTGAAGTTATAACCTTTGTCATGCTCCGGGTATCTGAACTTGCAAGCAACCATACAAACCACTCAACTGATAGTTTTCTAACATAATTTTCTTGAAATAAGCAGATTGCAGGCAAGAATAAGTAACTCAAAGAACGTAGGAATGCCCTTATTCAAAAGAAAAACTCGAGCAAACAAGTTTGCCTATAAGTTAATACTACATCCCTACCTATCAATGAACATGCAACACAATCATATTCAAGTGAAACTTATGAAAGGATAGATATGAGCATATATTGAAACCATCAGTTATGGTACACTGTCGCAGATAGAATGAAAGTGCAGATAAAAATATGATTGGTAACACGTGATAGTTTACATACCACATATGAATCTGTGCATTCTGCCCTTCTTTTCTTGTATTTTGAAGTTAAATGTATTGGGCATGCTTGACGAAAGATAAGGAATGGATCTCCCAGTTTATCCCCCCTCAGAAGCCACTTTCAAGGAACCGTAACTAGTGCATAATCAATAGTGTGTAAGAATATTAAAAAATTGGAAATACTTCTCCAAACAACTTAAATGTATATAACCTTCGAGTATCGTCGTCATCATCATTTGGGGTTAAGGCAATGGCTGAATTCCAAAATCTTTGCATCAAGGTGGTGGCAGCTTCATTATCCCAACCTAATTATTGGAAGAAAAAGACACTATCATTATTTCCAACCTAATTATACCAATCACAATGTTTTTTTAAATCTGTTTAGTCTTATTCCATCAGGAACTGCAGATGTTTCGCCACAGCAGCATGAGTGACGTGAATCACATCAACCACATCAACTATACTACCATCTGTTTTCAACCACCTAACCCAAATCAGAAAAAATATTGATGCATATAGCTCTTCAATCTTCCTCATCCCATATATATTACATTACCTCTATCAACCACAGGAAGATGCAAAAAAATTCCATCATAGTGTGAATTGCATCAACAATGGGTGTACCAATTACTACGCATTCTGCATTTGGAGTCATGACCTGCATATTTATCAAATAAGCGCAACAAGAAAAGGAAGAACACTCAGAATTGCCAATTTTTCATGTAACACCATAGAATACATACAACCTTAAATAAAAACACAAGTAAACAGTTTCTTCTCAACAATGTAAAAAAAAAAAAAAAAAAAGTACCTTCTCAACGGGGGTTGATCTGGAGAAAGATTTTGTGCAATTACACGTAACAAAATATCCTTTGAACTGAAATTTGTAAGCAGACATAAAAATAAGTCTAAGCATACATAATGACAATTAGGGGAAGGCAAAAACTTTTCAGAAAAAGAGGACTAGTGTTAATGTCAATGACTACAAACATACGTGATTAACGTGAAGATGCCAGGAGGTTTGTCATTAACTGTCACAACTGCACAACTTGCACGAAATTCAACCATCTTCTTTGTTGTTGTCAGAACGGAATATGTATATTCCTGAATTGTTTCTGATTCCTTCATCCTTTGCATCTCAAATTCACTTGCATCCCTTTAACCTTCTTATTTCCATCGTACTCCTGCTTCAAAAAATCCCAAATCTCGTTGGTTGTTTTCAATGTCATTATTGTGGTGAGAATAATGGATGATACAACATCAAACAAGGTCGCTCTTGCTTTTGATTTTCTCTGCTTCCTCTCTTTGTGGTTTCTGATTTGAGCCATAGTAGGATTATGAGGCAGGGTTGGAATTTCGTATTCTTGTTCAATAGCTTCCCAAAGGTCACTTGCATCAAGATAGACTTCCATTCTAACAACCCAGAGGTGATAATTTTGACCATTAAATACTGGAAGCACAATTGGAATGGATGAACCTTATGAATTCATTCTGAACAGGTTTTGTGTGTGTTTGTGTTTGTGTTTAGGAATTGTGGTTGGGCTTGTCACTCAGTATCATAGATTCCTCAGAATAGTAGCTCTTTGATACCAATTTGTTATTTTAAGAAAAGAAAGAAGAGAAAAAAAAGAGTTGAAAGTGTTGTGCGGAGGATGCATTTAACTTTTATTGAATAACTCTTTAAATAGAGTTAAAGTCTAACTGAACAAACCAGATATCTCCTTATTTGTAGGCATGACTAATAACATTCTAATCTTAAAAGAAAGAGAATCAACAATATATCAAATTTTAAATACAAAAACAGAAATAACAAACTTCTAAAATCTAGATAAAACATCCCACTTTGCAGCTTTTGTAGGCATACTTTCAACAAAATAGAGCCTGATATTAAAAACTGTGAACCTAGCTACGCTCATAATGTTTTCCTAGTACACCATCATACAAATCAAAGAGCAAAGCATGAAAAAGGAAATAGTCTATAAAGCAGAACCTGATGTTCCCCGGTGTTTTTCAACTCCTTCAACAGCTGCTGCAATTGCTTATCCTTTCTCAGCTGCCCTTTCCATACGGGCAATGGCATCATGCAAACACTTTGCTATGTCTAGTAAAGCCAAAACTTCTCCATTCTCCACCACAGGTAAATGTCTGAATTTCCCTGTCAACATATATCAGCCATATATTCCAAAGGTAAGATACAGAATAGTAACTAACTTGAAAAGTTGAATGTTTCTCTATATACACTACCAACCTTGCACCATCTTTTGGAGGCTTCTGCAGCAAGAGTTTCAGAAAGGACAAATACCGGATTCCTAGCCATGACTTTGGAAACTGGTGTCTCTTCAAGATTAATCTCTTTGGCAATAACTCTTGCTGCTATATCCTGTATTTAACCACAAAATAGAACATGAAAGCTATGTAAGTTAAAACCACAGAAATCCAGGCAACGACTCAACTTTTTCTTTCTTGTTAAAGGGTGAGAAAAACAAGTATTGGACATAGCTTGTCTGTGAGGATTCCACAGAGCAAAGCATTAGAATCAGTTAGTAATAGAGCATCCACTCTACGGGCAGCCATCCGATGGCAAGCTTCATAGACAGTTGTTGTTTCAGGTACTGTCAGGGCCTTTGTAAGTCACAATGATTTCCCTGTCCGTTCTCCTGCCAATGCCCTGATCCAATTTCATGCACAAACAAGGCAACATCCCATTATTTAAATTGATAAAACTTCCACCAACTTATCTTCTCTTCTTAGATACTTAAGCAGGAGCTATCACATTTTTTCTTAAAAATTACTCTATTTGAGTGCATTTAACAACTCATGAAATGAATTCAAGTTTCTCTAGTCATCCTTTTAGACATCAACTGGTCCGTTACAAAATATGCAATTAAAGAATGCAGATTCTAATACATATATAGCCATGTCATGGTCACATACCTCTGCAACTGACAACTGAATCAAAATTATAAGGGGGAAGATAATTTTTTTTGTATGGACACTTTCCATATTCACTTAGTGGGCTCAACAGTTCATATTTTTTTATGTGCAGTCAGAAACACAAAGTAATCACGAACTATGCCCATAGAAGAATTCCTTGAGGTAGAAGACTAAACCTCAAGGCATATATCTAAGTAAAAAGAATAAAGTATTCCAGAATTCACTTTGTTTATATTTCTTACGCCTGCTTAGACTTTATTAGAAAAATGATAAGTAAAAAAGTGTTTCAATCAAGTAAAGTTGACAGTAGAATCATAGAAACCAACCCCAAACCAATACACCAGCGAAGTCAAAGTCCTTTATTAACATCATTGTAAAAAACTAACCACTCAGCCAATCAGGCAAGACTTTGCAAAGCCACATTTGTTTGACGTAAGACACTATGAAATTGAAAATACCGAGTTTTACAATCATGGCACCACATAACCCAAATAGGTGCTCGGAAAAGGGAAGACCACAACAATAATAGCTTCTGCTACAATATTTCAAATTATTATAAGTACCAGCACAAGGTAACTTTTCTGTTAAGATTACTTTTAGCACTTTAAAGACAGAAAAAAAAAATGAGCAGATGAAACCAACAAACATATACAAGATAAAAGGATTCCGGTTCTTAAAAATACAAGTCAGGGAGGGAGACGATTATTATCTGAATGATATGATTCAGTTTTGATATGTACGTAAGGTAAATGTTTTTTTCTCCATTATACTAGTAAATACGATTTTGTTAATTATTAGTGCTGGTTTGAGAGTAGGAAGGAATATAAACCAGTCAAATAAGTTTAACTTTAATTTATGAAAAAAAAAATATTATTATTTAGGTTTGACTGGAATTTTTAAATAGGTCAAAAGTAAAGTTTGAATTTGATTTGGTTATAAATTTTGAGGTTTAATTTTGACTTATAAGTCCCTTTATATATAATTTTGATAACTTTTTATTTAATTTATCTTAAAATTATTTATTTATTAATTTAATATTTAACAAAAAAAATTATTTTAGAAAAAAGGCTTAATTATAAATTAGTTCC
>PYAF01000902.1:77118-94975 GCA_007407185.1 Glycine tomentella
AATTTTAAATAGAAAAACATTTTTCTTTCTTTTTATTTAATTTATCTTAAAATTATTTATTTATTAATTTAATATTTAACAAAAAAAATTATTTTAGAAAAAAGGCTTAATTATAAATTAGTTCCTTGATTATAATTAAAATTTTAATTGATTTTCTCAATTCAATCAAATTCTCTAATTGTTTTTAAACACTACAATCATTCATTTTCCATCACAAAAATATATATTTTTACATCAATTATTAATACACAATGTAAAACAATAAAATTTTACATTGATTATCGATACAATCATATAAAATGTGTATTTATATAATTTCTATCAATCAAATGATACGGACAAAAATGATACGATTGAAGTATTTTTAAATAATTAGAGGACATAATTGAATTTTTTAATAATTGAATGAATCAATTAAAATTTTAATTATAATTAAGAGAACAATTGTATAATTTAGCCTAAAAAGAAAGAAAAATGTTTTTCTATTTAAAATTACATTTTATTACAATTTAAATTTATAAACATGCCTTATGTTGTTGATAAAATATTTGATGATGAAAACGGTAATTTTTAAAGAAAAACTATAATTATCTATTTAAAATATGTCTCTTAAAAAATTATTATTACATATATATATATATACCAAGTAAAATATAGTAAATAAAATTACAATTATTAAGATGAAATAATAGGACCTTTTATGGAGACTTCTGCGTGTATCACGCCCATGGAAGACTTGTCCTCAAGGTGAGAACGTAAAGAATAATGTTTAAGGTCTTTTAAAAAACCAAGCTCGTTTCTTTATCAATTTTGGTTGAAAACCAACACGGAGGAGTATGTTCACATTCATAATTCCGAGTGCTTCAATACATTGAACCCGTTTGACAGTTAAGAACAAACCGTTTACAAAGCACTCAGCAATCCCTAGTAACAAGGATCCCAGAAGAAACAGTAACCTAAGTTACATCCTGTGAAGCTTCTTATTTTTAGAACGAAAGCTTCAGAATGAAGTCAGTTTTACAATAAACAGAAACTTCATATAGCACAGCAAAAATTCCATAACCATCAAATACTATAAAATATCTTATACACCAAAAGATACTCAGTTCCATGGGTGCACGGCAGAGGGTAAAAAAAGGCATCCGACTTAATAAGAAATTTACATTTTGAAAAGAAAAAAAAATATGAACAGCATCTAATGTTCCACAGAGGGAGGAGTATATGACATTGCTAAGTAGACAGTGCTGTAAACATGCAGACAGCAACTAATGGGGCTTGCTCCTTCACATTGACCAATCACAGTGGTACAAGGACGCACCATTTCTCCACCACAAAATATTCCAGACACTGGCACTCCTGGAAAATTCTCTAGGAAAGGAGAGCTATCAACATTGTGACGTCCAAAGAAGGATTCGCCACGGCCATAACAAGCAAAAACAATGCCCCCAAAAACATTGGTAGCGTTGTCTCCATCACCCTTGGAACTCTTGGAATTTTTTTCCAGTTGAATACTCTTGAGGGCATCATGGACCTTGGTTAATGAAGCTAAGGCAGTATTAGGATCTGAATAGTAGAACTGAAAGAAATCTCCTGTTTTTATGCCAATGCCATCAACATATAGATACTCTTCATCACCTCTGTCCAAAACATGAAAACTTAGCCTTTTCTTTAAAGAACATGGTTGTTTACAATAACCTGCTTGCTTATAATAAAATGGGGGAAGGGTAGGGGTCACATAAGAGGAAAAAATCACACCAATGGTGACAATTTCGCCAGAGGCTCTGGTAAACCTTAGTTTTAAAGTCCAGGGATTATGCAAGTAGACCAATAATTTCACAAGAAATTAGGGAAACGAAATGATTATCTAATGGGCCATGTCCAAGCCACAAATAAAGAAACCAATATAAAAAGTTTAAATGGCTGTCAGAAAAGTTAATACCAATTTCATTTCAAATGTCAAGCATCTTTCTCCTTGTTTCTGTCTGGGCACCATTTTCTCAAAAAGTAATTTCAAAAGAATTATTTAAATAACAAAATAATACCATCTATCACAAAAATAGCTTATACTTTTAATTATCTTCAAAAGTCTTGTGTGTGTCTGTATTTCATTCTGGACAGAATCAATGTCACATAGGATAGTATAAAAAGAATGTAGGAAATCATGCATACATGCATGTCTTTTTTCAAAGAATTTGTGTTCAGAGTAACAATTACAATTGTAAATACACCAAACAACAATAGTAGCTTCTAGTTCCATACACCCAACATCCAATCTGAAGTACAATGATATAATTATACAATTTGCCAATCCTGCCATGGTTTATCAACATAACACATGATTCCCTTGAAGGATAAACTGAATTTTTAAGACTGACATTAAAAATTCAACAATTCACGAAATTTGTAAATTTAGACTACAATACCTTTTAGTTGATTGATCTGCTTATAAGCAACTGTAATTCATCACCTATTATTTAAACTAGCTAAACCAAAATTATTATCAGCTGTTGAAAATGACAAACTGGATGGGATAATGGGATTATTAATTATAGTTATAAGCTATAGCACACTAAAAGGTAGTTGTAGCAAAATATCTTCCTACCAATTCAGTCTTTTTAATAAATTGAAATAAAATTCTTCAAACGAATCCAGAGAATGAGAGAAAAATTAACATTGGAAGTAGTACATCTACACAGGAACAGTTTTATATCATACCCCACAACTCCATGATATGCAATACAAGTTCTTGGCATTGGCTTCTCTGCTCCAGTGGATAATTTCCTATGTTTAATTACCCCAATGTACAAATCAGGAGACTCAATATGATTGTCCAGCTGCCACATTTTTTAAAGTTAACAAAATAAAAACGATATATAGGAAAAAATGGATTTGACTAGTTCTTAATAATTTTTATTAAAAAAAATCCTTGACAAAATGAATTACTAATTTTGCCCAAAAATATGCAAATAGTTGCGCACCAAATTGTTGATATCAAGTAGAATACTCTGACCGTCAAGATTTTCCTGTTGCCCTTCCCTCCTAGCAGTTAGCCATGTTGAACAATCAGCATTGTTTGATTTAACTGAGGCTGCCTTGTATCTGGGACCCACAGTTGAAACACCATTTGACAATGCAACATGAAACCTAATAGTTCCTGTAGCGAAATCAATCCATAACACAGATGAGTAACTTGTTAAAAACTGCAATAAACAAATTAACATAAAATAAAAGGCTTGTAAGTGTAATATCATGCCATGCAACTCTGGAAACAACCAGGATAGTAAAATAATATACAAGACAGATTATTATTCAACTTGTTCACACAATAAAGGCAGCACAAAGAATAGAAGGAAGCATGAAAAAATAATTCAGGGTCATAGACAGTAGCTTTTTAGACTAGTGGCACCTCTCCTATGATGCATGGAAACTCCAAAATTGGTGACATATTTGTATCCAATATTGATATTGATACTTGTATGATACGGCAGCAATTGTATTTTTACATGGCTCTCTCTTGTGTGTGTGAATACCCACAAATTATCTCTCTCAAAGCATATTATGACACTTACAATCTTGACCAGCTCATAATCAATGCACAAAACAAGTGGAGGAATTTAATTTGTTTTTCAGACACATTTGGGTAAACAATTTAGTTAAGCTTTTATATAATAAGATATTGTCAAGAGTGTTTAGTTCAGCTTATTTTGGAGAAATAATCACTTATTTTTGCCAACTTCCTCAGACAAAATGGCCATACTCCTAACAATAACTGATTAATAGTAATTGATTCTACAACAGCGAAAGTCTTATCCCACTAAGGGAGGTTAGCTACATGAATCACAAGACACCATTGGGTTCAATTAAAAACCAAATTCACGAAAGTCTTATCCTACTAAGTGAGGTTAACTACATGAATCACATGAACCATGAATCCATCTTAACATTCTCATTTCTCCTATCCCCCACCTTTTTTTCTCCTGTCCCACTAAAGCCCAACATTCACTACCATAGAGTATTAGCATCTATCATGAGTGATCCATGTTTGGGATTAGAATAAGTTTTATGTTGACTGCTAAGGGCCTAAACCAACCCTCCTCCTTTATCCAGGTTTGGGACTGAGAGAGCATATGCAGAGTTAGTTAGTTAGTTAGTGATTATACTCTTGACTCTTACATTCTGACAATTACTGTCATAACTACCACTCCTAACAATTATTTCCCTTTTGGCAGTTAATTACATTCTATACCCATCCTTGTAGTAAACTCTCCAAATGGGTGGTTTGTTTGTACTTGCATTCTCCACTTGTCGTTCATTTCTGGTCACGTCAAGGCCTTGGTATCAATCAACAACCAAGCCTTTTCCCACTGGGTGAGGTCTATTACATGGCAAACAATGTCATAATGTTATGTCGTAAATCATGTCTATAGACAACTTATTAACTTCAAAATCCTTCTTAATTGTTTTGCCAATAACTTATTTCTCAATCTCCCTCTACATCTTGTAGCTAAGCTGGGATACCTTCCATCTAATCTACTCTTCTTGTTGGGGCTTCTACAGTTCTTATACTATGCATATCATATTGTATTGGATACTTGCATGCACCCGTACCTAACTACCTATGCAACATAGCACTTCCCCAAGTAACCAATGATCTGTGGTGTTTGAGGGGGTTCAATTTCACACCAAGGTCCCAATAGCACCCCCTCCCCAAGCAATAAATAAACCAAACTGTAGTTTTTAAAGATAACAAACAAATAAAAGCAATTGCATTTTTAGTCTCTATCCGCTTTCGAGAGAGCAAAATAAAAGATATTTACAGACATGTCTAATCAAACTTGAAGGGAATCCTCACTTATCTTTTTTTAAAATTTATTTGATCAACAATACATTTTTCTCCAGCATAAACTATATATATTCATGAAAGTACAACAGTTGTCACCCGAGATCCTTCGAGGAATAAAAGACAATACATTCCTCAACAATGAAATAGGGTAGTATGCACTGTTGCAGTTACATGAATGTCATGCATCAGGTTGCAAGGGCTACCAAAAAGATAACAAGACGTACCCAAAGACCTGTCTCTATCCTGAGCAAATACAAGAGCAACAGCTTCTATGTTTCCTGTTTTACTACAAATGATTCTAGAATCATTCCCACTTTTGTGTACAAAGTCAAAAGATCCTCTCTCATCACCCACAATGACCACATCCATAGGCATCGCATGATCTGAAAAATAACAAAACATCAATTTTGAAAGAAAAAAAATGAAAAAAAGCAAGCCTGTGGTAATTGGGTGTAAATTGAAGTCATGCTCTCAATTGCAGAACTACACAGCAGAACAATACAGTCGCTCCATCTAAATTCAAATATCAAATTGCCATTATGTATCCCATAGACATTTTGAAACAAAATATTTTAGTGAAAGCAGGCAAAGATATCTTTAAGTAAAATAAAACAGTGTGTATATAAACCCTAAGAAATCATTTCCTTCTTTACTCTTTTATCACACACTAAAAATGAGGAGATAATCAGATAAATAACATAGTCTACCAAGCAAAACCCGAATTTCCTCCTAATTTTTTCCTGATAAAGTACAGAGTAAATGAGAATATGAAGCAAAAAATACTCAAGAAACATAATAACAACAGGTATAACAGAATATATGCATATAAGTATCACTCACCCAATTTCTCCAGAACCAATTTCATGTCACTGCTTGCTTCCTATGCAGCCAAATAGAGTGTTAGAAACAGAACCAAGAATGAAATAAATAATTAAAAATTTAATAAAATAAAATCAAAATTAGTAAATAAGTGTGCAGCTATGAACTTACTCCAAACAATATAATCCCAACAGGGAAAGGGCTACTGGAGACAGAGGCTGAATATTCCTTAATATCCTTTATGAAATTGTCAACCCATGTTGCTTGCGATGTCTGATGTCAAAAATATGGAAAAGCATAAAGCAAAGCCTTATTTTAATTTAATTATTCAATATAGATTGTATCAACATAGTCAAAAGATGCAAAAAGAGTGCAACTAAGGAGCTAGGTGAGGCAAGTGCAGTGCCTCTTGCTGGTTGGGCTACACACTACTAGTGCCTAACATGCCTTTCTGGTTCAGAGTTCGAAAAAGCATGACTATAGCATCTCATTTACAAATATGAAAAACCCCAAAAAATACTTGGCCATCTAATATGCTAACTGTGATGCTAAAAGAGGATCAAATAGGCATAATGTTAGTTTTGGGACTCCTCTGTTTTGTAAATTTTGTAGTTAATAATGCGGAAAATCAATGCAAGACAGCCAAATATTTACTGTTATATTAATTTTATATTCTTTAACACCTTTCTTCAGTGAGCCATCTCTAGCTTGGGTTGTACAAGTATTCATTTTAAAAATGTCTTACTATCTATTTTCACATCACATTCATTTTCAGAGAATGCACAAGTCCAAATTCTCAGAGGGAATCTACTACACTACCTTTGTTGGCCGTCGCAACGGCACTGCTTCAACTTTCAATCCAGGCAAGTACCCAACAGTCAAAACTAAGCCTTCGTTTATAAACCTCGTATATGATTCCTCGCCAAAGCCGCTAAAAAGGGCCCCCCATTTGACCTACATAAACCACCCTTTTACTCGAGTTCAGCAAATCTCTAGCCCAAAAACAAAACAAACATCAAAACCCAACCTCTTTAAACTCATCGGTTACAGCATCCCTTCCCATAATACCATTCGCCACGGTAACAATAACAGGAATATTGAACCCCAAGGACTGTCTAATCTGCAACATAAGCATTAAGTCAATTGCATAATACACTACCTAAAAAAATAATTAAAAGAGGTGTTAGGTGTTAATTCTTACAAGGCCAAGAGTCGTGGCAGTGTTGAATCCAGTTCCGATATTGGCAATAGCAAAATGGGGTCGAATTGGTTCCGAGAGAACCTTGTGAACAACCTCGTTGACAGCATCCTGTTCGAGTGCACAACGTTAACCGACGTCGTTCATTACCGAACAATAAACGCGTGAAATTTTAGATAGAAAGAGGACTTACGGGGAGCGAAGGGTTGAGAGAGATCGCCGAAGAGAGCTTGGGGCGAGAGAGGATGCGATTGCAGAGAGAGTTCCATGATTTGCTGACGCAAGCTGCGGAAGCGAAGGGTAGAGAAGGAAGCCTCGCTAGAATGTTCTGAAGAAGGTCCTCGTTCAGCATGCTCAGGCTCGTGTTGGCATCGGTTGAAGCTTTCACCTTCGTGCTCGATTTTCTTCGCGGCGACGACGACGACGACGACGATGGCTTCTCCATTGCGGTTCTGCGCCAATATCACGCTCCAACAAAACACAACGGGGAGGAAACGGCAGAACGTTTCGCACATGGGCTACATCTTGGGCCTTGGCCCAACAGAACGTGGACTCTTTTGTCTTCTTTTTTTCTTTTCCGTGGCTATTGTTTCTTATTGCTTCCGACACTTCCCAGTTTCTTGTACCACCTTTTTGCCTTCTGGAATGAGTGAATGACCAATCCACAAGGTCAAAAAATATTCTGAAAAGAGTGCAAGAAAAAACTTGGGAAGCACACCTTTTTTCCTTTCTTCACTATTACCACCTTTTAGCCCTTCACTTTTTTGGTCTATATGTTCTTCAATAGTGTCCTTTTAGGTTCTTATCCCTTCTCCAATATATTTCTCCCTTTCAAACGAATTTGTTAGAACCATCTTTTGTATTAGTCTCCAAACTATTAGAGTTTCTTTAGAGAAAGTATGATTTTACTCATATTTGTTGCCTTAATTAAGCAAACTTCTTTGCACAACAACTATTTACTCATTCGTTTTAGGTTGTTTTGGATCGTCTTCATTTGACTTAGGTTGCTAGTAGATAAGTATTGATCCTAAAGGAAACAAAGAATAGTCCAAGGCTCTGCCATGTTTATTTTGTAATAGGAGGATTTTATTTTTTTTGTGTGTTGTAACTAGTCTTAGGATAGTTAATATGAGTAACATATGTAACTGAGTTGCTATTATTTATTTGTTGTGCATTATTGGGATGCTCGTTCTTTAGTAAGGTGCTGGTTGACATTTTCAATTAATGATATTTTGAAGAATTTTTTTTATTTTTTATGGATTTTAGTCAAAGATTATTAAATAGTTATTATAAAAATAAATAAACTTTTAAATAATTATCACAAAGTTAATAAAATCTTATCATGCATATTAATTTGTAATTAAATGACAATATAAAAGATATTAATATGATTAAATTATTATTTTTATGGTGCCAATTTTTCGTGGAAAAGAAACATTTTTCTCCCTCTTGTTTATTTTAATCATTTCCATTTTTATTACGTCTGTCTTTTGCATGTTTCAGAAAATGAAACACAATTTAGTTTTAAAGAAAGACTAAAATAATCAACAACACATGTCACACTCACACGGATTTCACCTATTTTATATAGGAAAAGATAAACGTATGTTCATTCATACATGTGATTATTTACACGTATAAATATAGTTAATTGAATGAACATGATTGTATACAATAATTAATAATTGATTATTGATGTGTGGTTAATAGTATCTTGAGATTATTTATATGTCTAATGGTGGTTAACTTTGTCTCAAGTGATTAATAGTATCATGAGATTATTAATCACTATATATGCAAGTATAATTAACTTTATCTTACAATATCGTTTGTTTTTTATGTTACCTTATCACGTTATGCCACGTCAATTAATTTTGTTAAATAATTAAAGAAATAAAAATGGAGGGACCTAATATTAAATGAGAAAATTTGAGGAGGCCAATTGGCACAATCAAAACTTGAGAGTCTAAGATCATATAATAGGGATATGGACAAAAAAAATACAATTTTAAGCCCAAGTAATATTAAACACAAAATAACATAATATTTAATTTGCAACTTCATCTTATTAAAATTAAACTTCACTTATGAATGTCATTACTCATAACTCATACCATATAAAATTCACATTCACAATGAAACACGAAATTAAGTCAAATAGTTTATAACATTGTTTACTTCAGTCAAGAAAAAACATTTTTCTTACTTAAAATAGTTTGTAACATTTAAGTTCAACAAAACACAATAATATCTATTCACAATTACATTTAGTAACTACAAATATAACTAATATAATTATCAACCATCATAATACTAGATTAGAACAAAAAGAGGTCGCACTTAATAAAAAAGAAACTTAATCAAGTAGAATGAATTGGATGAAAATAAGAATCGGATTTAACATTACCAAACCCATAACCAAACAAGAGGTTGGACTTGATTGGAACTTACCATGTAACTAAATTTTGTCAGTTACCATTTAACATTATTCCCATTAGAGGTGTACACATATACACTTTCCTTTTACAACTCCCATATATTATGAATCTTATGTAAAATTATTTGAGTTTTTTTTTTTTTTTCTCTCCTGAAGATACAAATAGAAATACCATGAGATTGTCCATAGGCGTTGCATTGCCTTCATTATAAAGGGAGGGTGTAATCAGAAATAATTAACTAGTCCTTGGGGGGGAAAGAATTCATTAAGGGAATGAACAAAGAAAGTGTGAATAATCCTTATCTCTATTCCCATTGAAAGGGAAACAGTTGAGGGGCTGCTTCATTGCAGTGGGATCCATGATGATCAGAAGCCAAGCTATACATGGAGGAACAATGATCCACAGACTCTAAGCTGTTGTTGTTATTATCCTGCAAGCTCAGGCCTAAGGGCTGCATCATGAGGGACATTGAGGGAGGAGGAGGCTGTTGTACCATTTGGTTCAAACCATTCCCTCCTGGTGTGTGCGTCTGTGATGATGACAGAAGAGAGAGAGCACAAGGAGTAGTGTCATGCACCGAGTTGTTATTATTATTACTTGCTGTTGTTGTTGTTGTTGTTGTTAAGCTTTCACAGAACATTTTGCTTCTCGCTCCTCCGCCGCAGGTTTCTGATAGAGGGCTGGTCCTGAGAAGCGTGTGGCACATGGAAGGGGATGGGAAAGGTGGCGGGTTTTTGTTGCTGAGTGTGGAGGGATGATGGTTGCTGTGTAAGAATGCTACTTGCTTCCCTTCTTTGTGAGAAGATCCGAGAAAAAGGTCTTGGTGGTGGTGGTGGTGGTTGTGGTTGTGCAACCTAGCATCTGCAGAGGAAGTGACAAGTGCACCACTCCAAGCTGGGCTCACCATGGCAGTGGAAGCATATACGTGTGGACTTGAGAAGGGTAGCAATTGGGTGCCTGAAACATTGAATTCCTGAAGTGTTAATATACTTTAAGAAAATAACTTTAAAATAGATATTTTTTTAAAGATGCAGATATGATTTGTTTCTTAAAAAAAAAAGTAAATAAGAGCAGTTTAAACAAACACATAAGAAAGACAAAAATCTGCTTATTTATTAAAAAAACACTTATTTAAAAAAATAAATTTAAACTAAATGACCCAAGCTTAAACAAACTGGCCCTTTATCTCAAGGAAGGATTAACAAAAATGTGAAAATATAGTGTCATTAGATGTGTCTGCGTGTTTCCCAGAATTATCAGGAATACATCATAGTATGGTATGGGAATGGGAAATCTTTCTTAAGGTGAATCTGGTATGATGTCCATAAATGGGATTGAGAACACAATAAGCAAGGTTGGTTAAAAAAAATATTATTTGACTTCTTTAAATGAGAAAAGTGCATTTTATAGAATAAAATGTATGATAACCATTAGTTAGAAAGTCAACTAATAAGATTGTAATTAACTTTATATTTTATTGCTGTCAAATAAATAAAAAAAAACTTTATATTTTATTATATATGTATTTAATTTTATCATAATATCCACCAAGAATTTTTTTAGTGGACTTTTTATTTTCTAAGGTGCACTTTCTCATTTTAAAGTTGCCAAATCCTTTAATATCCTGCAGCTGTGAAGCTGTCAAGAGTGTCATCTACAAATTTTGCAAACCGAGATATTAGATGCCTCAAAATTAAGATATTAATTTCAGCAATAGTTAATGAATAATTTCTTATGGATGACAGTCTAGATTCCTCTCTCAAAAGGAGAATCTTCTAAACAAACTCATTTGAATTCTTGAAATTGTAAGAATTAATTACTTTAATCTTTTTATTAATTACTTTAATTTTGTCCCTTTTTTTTTAATACTTATTTATAAAATAGACAACAAAAATAAGAATTTTGTGAAGTCAAAGATTAAAATGATTGCTGCATACACTCTAAAGCAAATGGGAGTTTACTCAAAATGTTTTTTTTTTCAATTGTTCTATGTAGTGACATACTATTTTAGTGGCCACTAGACTGTCATGAGAGTGGAATAAAATGGACCAAATCAGCCATATCAGGTATGTGGGAAGCGCACTCATATAGCTAAGTGCATTGTTTCCACATGAAATTTCTTACTCTTTTGAGACTCAAACGTACCTATGCCTGAATGAAATGCGGGCATATATGCACATGGGTCCATTCAGATTATAATGTGGTAGAAGTTAGAACTAGAACCAGAAGCTATACTAACCTTGGTAATTCGACAAAAAACTACCAGGTCGCGAGAGAGGTTCTGGCTGGGGCTTTCTTCTCCTTCTATTGTGTCCATCTAAACGTTTTCTGCAGCTTCTTTTTCTTTCATCAAATTGCTCCAGCGAGTGAAACCTACCAAAAGGAAAAGTTTAAGGATATATGAGCATATTGAGGCACGCCAATATGACATGGAATCAAGCAAATAAAACCAAATTCACAAGACACTAATTAGAGGTGAAAAATATTTACCATGGATTTACCAGAAGTACAAGCAATATACACAGGGTATATTAAGAGAACAATACAGGCAAGTCATTCTCTCAGATTATATGTCAACTTCTGTAATTGTGTTCCATGCACTCAGATATTTTCAACTTCTCCATATATATAGCAGTTATTATAGGGAAATTATTAGATGCTTCAGAACCATAATGATCCCTATTAAGTTTCAAATATATGACATGTAATCAAATGAATGTTATTAAATACATGTCACATGAATTGAAAAACTTAATAACATGTTAAGTAAAGATTGGTTAAGACCATAAGCACGTGATGTTCCTTAACTATCTAATAATAATTTCCTGTAGAGCAAAGGGAACTGGTTTTAACTTTTAAAAACGTGTATATCCGTGGAGTATAAACATAAACACAAGGGTTTAGAACTATATAGAATACTATTTGTAAAGTGAATTAATCATAAACTGGTTTTGTTTTGGCATGAGACTGATCTGATCGGAAAAAAAAAATTAAGTGAAAAGAGGTTTCGTAGGTGTTGAAATTCTTTTTGGTTTAAGAAATTAGCTTATAGAGAATCTTTTTCAAATACTCTTGCTCGCACTACATTCTCTTTCCTTGATTTGATAAGGTTAATCTTGTTTCCATGTTTTAATTTTTTATAAAAAATAATAAAGAAACATTTTCATATTTAGAAAATCCCCAGTAAGGAAGTAAACACTGGAGTGTAAAAAAATTGCTACTTCTAAAGAACGCTAAGTCAAGATGTTTGGAGCAGAAACCAAAATAAAGTAATATGGTCGCGTATGAGTACTAGTGAAGCTAACATGAATAGTAATGGATACGGATGCAATGCAAACGACACAAATTCAATGTCCATAAGGTACAATGAAAAGAAAAGGGGGGGAAAAACACAAAAAAGAAGAAGCAATAATTAAGAGGACAAACTACAACTTACAAGCAATCTAGAACTCAATTTCAAACAAACAAAAGAACAAAACTCTCATTAATAGGAGTTATGAGATTGGTTGGGTGGTTAAAAAAAAAAAAAGTAGCAGATTCGATCCTTCATGATAATATAAAACTAACAATTAACATTTGTCGATAAAAAAAATATGATATGATACAAACCTGCTACATTGTTGGCAGAATCTTTGCTTGAGGCCAGCAATTGTGACCTCTGGGGTCTTGGAATGGAGTTCACACACCTTATGGCGCCTATGGTAATCTCTACAATTGCTAAGATCTGAATTGCACCCATCAACAAGGCATGACACTGTGAGTGATGTGCTGTTTATGGCTCTAGCTCTCTTAGAAGACCCTGAAGGTGAAGATGCCATTTTGGAAACTCCTGCAGAAGTAGCACCACTAGCAGCAGCAGCAGCATCTTCGGACTTGTTGGCTAGTGTTGATTCAGTGCCAGAATTCCCCACATGATGATGACCGAGCTTCAAGTCAACAGAAAACTCCCCTTTCATTCTATAAACTCCAAATCTGTTTTGCTCCTCCATTGTTCCTATGTTTTGTTGTAAGGCTGTTGCCTTATCCACATGATCCACCAAATCCCAAGAAGGTGCTTTCAAATTCCAGTCCATAACCAAAAAAAAGAAAAACAAAATTCAACTTCCCCCTCCCCCCTTCTACTTCTTCAAAGTCCTTCTATATGTGTTATACCATATGGTTCACAATTGCATGAAGAGCAACAAAAAATTAAGCAGTGAGCAAGGCATGAGCTTGTATTAAATATTGAACATATATAAATAGTGAGACACTAAGGGGAATTAACCAAACTTAAATTAACATGCCAAGTGAAAAAAAAGCATGGGTAAAAGTCCAATTGAACAAGAATAGAAAGTGATAGATGATAGAGGAGGAGGAAAAATCATGAAAAAAACTAGACAGACACAAACAGGCAATTATAAGATAAACACATTGGACAAGCTTTTGCCCGTACTAGGAAGAAAGCAGCATCAGAGGGTTAAATTAAAAATATTATGCATAATTAAATAAAAGTCTTGACTTCCTACAGTGAGTCAAGTATAGGAAGAGTTTCCCAAGGCAAATGGAACCTAATTAAAATTCACAAGGTTACCAAACAAAGCACAATGAAGTAACTGCAAGCATAAAAATAGAAAACAAAAAAAATAATAATAAAATAAAGAGTCATTGAAAGAAGGGAAGAGAGAGTACTTGCAGTTGCAGTTGCAGTTGCAGACAATAGCAGCAGTATGATGCTCACTTCTTCCTTCACCGACCACTCGTTTGCCTGACATGGATTCCATGAGTACCCAATGGAGAAATAGTATAAATTTAGAGAAAAAATATAATTTTTTAATTAATTAAATGAGGGAGAGAGTATGTATTGTAAGTTAGGTGAGAGGGAATCCCCAAAAACCATACCTGTTAGCCACTTAAAGAATATGAAGTCATGGATTTGTGCACACAGTAGAGTGGATAATGTATTGAAAGTTGATACCTCAAGAAGGGGAGAGAGAGAGAGAGAGAGAGAGAGAGAGAGAGAGAGGCAAAAAGGTTTGGATGATAGGCTCCAAGTGACAAGAAGTTCAACCCAAATAATATAATATTTTTATTTTGCCAAATATAGGGGCTTCCTCCCCTTCCCAGTGTGGTGTAGTAGGTTGAGAGAGAAAGAAAGAAAGGAAGATGGATAATAAGGACAGGCTGTTGGTTGCTTTCAACTTTTATGAGTCAGGAAAAAGAAGTACAAAGAATGGATGCTCAAGACAAGGCATGTGGCATTATGTTTCACATTTCATGGCATGTCTTTCCCCTGGGTCTCTCTTTTCTTTCTTTCGTCTAATTTACCCGTGGAACCACAAAATCAAATATAATTAAAAATAGACTTTAAAAAAATTATATATATATATATAAAATTAAAAATATAATGTGTATGTACCCTCTTATAACCCACGCCCCCAACAACTCTTATTCTCACCTATGTAGACTATTTTGATTTTATTATTAGTTAATATAGGATTTTTAATACATTTTCTCATGAGAACGACAGGACATGTGAAGTTTTACAGGAATTAACATCTACAAAAAATATCGGATAGTGGCTTGATAGGCCAATAACAATTGTTAAAATAGAGTATAATAACATTTTGATATTATCTTAAAATAACTCAATTTACAAAATTAATTTGATTTACGTGGAATTTCTAACAATGAGAATGGACGAATATAAAATAAACAGATGTATATTACAAATATATATATATATATATATATATAATAAAATGTAATTTTGTTTGAATTAGATAAAATTATTATAATCAATAAGATTTTATTTCTATGTAATTGAACACAAGTTAAAAACGTTTTATGAAAAACTTTGGTATTGAAAATATAATTTTTTATTGTAAAAAAATTATCAAATGTTCTTTTTTAACTTTGTATGGGAACATACTCATATTTAATGTAACTATATGATTAAAATTTGAACTCAAGACATACTCAAGAGTAAAAGCACTCCAAATTTGAAATCCTATATGCTCCAGGCGCGTCTACAATTGAAACAAGTGAAATAAATTCTTGTAAACCTTATGAATTATGATAGCTGGATTAAAATATGTATATAAAAGGGTAGTGATTAGAGCGAATGGTGGTAAAAATTTCTAAATTTGTGTAGTCCTGTCTAATGGTTGTGGTGGAGTACTGGAGTTTCTTGGCAGAAGGCTAATGATGACTCTTGTGGTGGGTCCTTGTAGTAGACGTCCTCTATTAATTTTGAGGGCTCCAGGGTTTTGATACTTTGCTGATTTAGGCCACAACAACTATGCGACCCCATGAAACGTTTCATATGCCCAAACGCCTCGAGCATGTGATCATTTTTACCCCTTATGTCTTCAAAGTGCAGTCTATTTACGATGTTGATGTCAATTCTGTGTGTGTGTGTGGGGTGGGGGGGACTGTAACATTTATGATTTTGAGAGGATTCATGTTGCGTGCAATGTATACAGTACTACATCATCATCATCAGATAGATTTAGATAGTTATTTTTTAGTCAAACGTTTTAATTTATACACAATGCTTTCTCTCTCGGTTTGTCGAAGTGGGATTTTTTTCTATAGACATGGTTGAAAATCTTGTTCTTTAATAACGCTCCAAGGGTGTCATTTTCATGGTCACGTAACATCAGTATTGGCTCGGATTTGGATTTCATACTATCATGCAGTTGTGACTGTAGATCGTCTGATGAATCAGATGAACAATATTTTAAAAGTATATTTTTAACTTAAATTTACTGAAATTGTTTATAAAATTATCAGATCTTCATCAGACTGATCTTATTATCCGACTGTGTGATGCATGTTTTCTCTTACCGTTGGAAATCCGAATTCCTGATGGCTGGTAGATATTATTAGTATATCTACCAGTTAAAATAGAAACTCTATGTTTGAATTTAAAAGTTAGTTGGATGTTACTTGTTTTAAAAATATAAACTAAGTTAAAATAAAATATTGTATTAGTTTATAGTAATTAAGGATAAAAATATTCAAAAAAAAATATGACATCAAGTAAAATTATTTTCTTTATATATAATAATTATATACTATATAGATTATACGTACATACGTGATATGTGTGTCTTCCGTGTACTAAATTATTTATTTATTAAATCATTAAAACGTATAGTCAAAAGTAATATCTTTTATTGAGTCTCCATCATTCTATTAACTTGTAGGTTGTTAGAACGCTATCATTAAACCATTTCTGTTTTAGGATTGAAAAATCTTAAATCTTAAACTTTGAAAGTTTATAATTGAGCGGTTGGATTTGGATACGAATTCTAGTCTGGGATGTTACACGATGTCATATATGTAACATGGTGGCAAAATTTAAAATGAAAAGAAGTGTAGAGTGAGTAACTGAGTATGACTAATCTTTACACATATTTGGAACATGAAGGTCCTCCTATAGGTCTTGCCTTACGGCTAACTAAAGTGAAGAGGTTTCAGATTGGATCTGCACCATGTCTACTGTCTACACGAGCAATGGCACGGCACTTTTTTTTTTTTTTTTTTTTTCTTTCTGAAATGTTTCTAAAATTTTATGTGTATTTTATTAGTCACTCTTAGTAATAGAAAAATCATCACAAGTTATATATTTAAACTCCTAAAAATTAGTCGAGAGTGATTATCAAAAATAGTATTTTTTAAAAAAAATTGATGAACTAAAAAGATAAATTTAAATTTGGAAAACTACCAAAAAAATAAAATCAAATATAATAAATAAAAATATATTTAAGCCTTAAATAAATAATGAAATTACATTGTTAACAATAAAGAGTTAGGTATGAATGAATGGAGAGGGTAAGATCAGTAATCAAGTGGAGTTGAAGGATAAAAATTGTTATAGAAAAAAGTAAAAAACCCAAAGAATATTGTTATATGTTATTATTTTTAATTATTAATATTTTTTATAAAATATTAAAAATTAAATTAGAATTAAAGATATTGAAAATTATAAATTAATAGAGATAAAAAAAATAGTTAAATTAAATCGTTTAATTGATATCAAATACATGTTAAGAGTGTATTTGAATTTTAAATATTATTACTAAAACCATAAGGTTTTTAGATGGGTGTTAGGAGAGTGAAGTTCACCAATTTATAAAGTGAGGGGAGTGGATGAAGTCTTACACTTTTATACTTAGATAGATCTCTCTTCTCTCTATTAGATATGCATTTCATGCATTACTATTTCTCACAACCAGAAAAGAAAAGAAAAATTAAAATATATTTATTTATTATAAATTTTAATTACAATATAATTTATATACTTTAAATACTTATTACTATGAATTATGAATTAGTATTTTATTTAGTATGTATAATTAAAATTTATTATAAATATGTTTTAAAATATATAAATTATATTATGACTAAATTTCATCATAAATAAGAATTTAATTGACTTGCATTTTCAATGTAACTAATCAAAAAATATTTTTGAGATAACTTTTAAGGTAATCATTATTAAAGTCAATAAATCTACCACAAATGATAATTTATTATTAAACGACACTGTAAAAAGTATTTGCATAATTAATGTGT
>PYAF01000902.1:112169-132261 GCA_007407185.1 Glycine tomentella
GGATTGTCTCCCATCATTTGATTAAAAATTAACTTCCACGTCGAGAGAGGAACAATACATTTATTATAATAATTTTATTTAATATTTAAAAATATATTTAATTTAGAAAAATGCTGTATAATTATTCTTGTATTTATGTTTTTTCTTAATAATTACGAGTACAATATATCACGTGACGTTATCTAAAAAAAACATATCATGTTGCCAGTTAATTGGATTAAAAAGTGATTATTATCAAGACACCTAAAATATGAAAGTAAGAGTAATTTTTAAAATAAAATAAAAATAATTTAATTTTTAAAATATTTAATTTAATTAATTTAAAGTAATTAGAAATAATATATATTTTAATCTGAATTAATAACATTTATATTACACAATAATAATAATAATGTATGTCTTTGAAAGTGATAAACTTCTCTAAGAATAATTTTTAACGTATACATAAACTTAATTTATAGATAAATTAATCTTTTTATAGAAATTTAAAGACCAATTTTTCAAAATAATTTAAATTTAATTTTGTAAAATAATAATTTAAGAAAAACATTTTAGATTGTAAAATAATAATTTTAAAAAAAAACTAAATCTAAATTCTAAATTGAGTTTTATAAATGAAATAAAAAAGAATATAAATTTAAAAATCGATTTTAAAGGTCCTCGTTAACATCAGTTTATTTAAAAACTGATGTTAAAAGGTCCTGGTTAACATCGGTTTTTATTCAAAATTGATGTTAATAAGTCCTCTTTAACATCAGTTTTTATTTAAAACTGATGTTAAAATGTCCTAATTAACATTAGTTCTTATTTAAAACTGATGTTAATAGGTCCTCATTAACATAGTTAACATCGATTTTTTATCTAGAACTGATGTTAATAGGTCTTCGTTAACATCAGTTTTTATTTAAAAACTGATGTTAGAAGGTCCTAGTTAACATCAGTTCTTATTTAAAAACCGATGTTAACAAATCCTCGTTAACATCAGACTTTGTTTAAAAACTGATGTTAACAGGTCCTTGTTAACATCAGTTTTATTAATTTTAATAAAACTGATGTTAGCATGTCCTCGTTAACATCAGTTTTAATAAAAATGATGTTAACAATTATTAATTAACATCAGTTTTTTAAAAAACTGATGTTAATGGGGATTGGTTAACATCAATTTTTTAAAAAACCGATGTTAATGAAAACATATTATTACGAATTTGTCATAATGTTTTTGTTAACATCAGTTTTTTCAATAACTGATGTTAACATAGCGATGTTAAAACTAATGTTTTTAGTAGTGAAATTTGGAGCACTCTGAAAGTCTCATGCTTATACTGAATACACCATATGCCATATATATAATCCATGAATAGGCATGAGAACGGGTCGGGCAAGGACGGGTGTTGCATTCCCCGTTCCGCCTCCGACTCAAAACCCACTCCCCGCCCCCGCTTCCGATCTCCGTCATGTTTTAAAACTCATCCTCATTCCCGTCTCCGTTAAGGGTTGGGTTTTCCTCGCCCCGTCCTGTCCCCGCTATTTGATTAAAATTAAAAAAAATAAAAAAATAACACAATCTTTTTTATTGAAAAATCGGACAAAAAACTAATTACGTAATAAAAAAATAATAACAAACCCACATTTAAAATATGGGATCATAATTTAAAAATTACAAAACAAAATCAATCAATTCAATTAAAAAATTAGAAAATAATATATTTTTTTATTTTTTTATTTTTTAATATTATTTGTTACGGGGCGGGGACAGGGACGAGGCGGGTATCACTAATCTCATACCCTCTCCCGCTTTTAGTTATCGGGAAAAATTCGAACCCGAACACGAAAAACTTGATTTTTTCTCATTAAAATCAAGATGGATTCGGACGGGTACTCACGAGTTCGGATCCCGCTGCCATGCCTATCCATGAATGGTTAGGTAACTTTTTTTAATATTTGTACAAAAAAGGTAATTTTTATATTTTTATAGTAAAATTTGAACTTATACGTTTATATAATTAAATTAGACCAGAAGAGATTGTTTCGCTGATTTAATTGTATTTTTAAAATAATAATCATGTGAATGATATTACTTACTGAAAATGTTATTTTTTTAAATAAAAGATGTTTGGTAAATATTTTTAATTTTTGGGAATTTTTATTTTAATTTAAGAACAAAAATATTAAATAAATAATTGAGGTAGAATAAGAGGAAAATGAGAAAATATTCTATACATCCACATGAGAATGTAAGATTCTCATCTCATCACATAAAAATAGAAAGTCGGAGAAACAATGCAATATAAATTCTTGTGAAAGAATTATACTTAAGAATATTTTTTTATTATCTCCTAAACATGAAAATATACATTTCAATCTTTATATTCCTGAAAATCTAATAAGAGTAAGTGAAACAAACATTCCATAAATTTTTAATATCTAACTCAATCTCATAAAATTTTAATATCTAACCTATTAGTTACAAGCTTGTTTTAATATATTTTATGACTTTTAATATAAATTAGTATTTCAACTTATACATTATACAAGTTAAATGTTTATTTTATATAATTTTTTTATAACAAATAAATATATTTGACTATATAAATACCGTTTTAATTACAAGCAACAGTTTAAACTACGATATATGATTAGTTCTAAATATTAATCGAAAATTTGATTCGTACATTAATTTTGGGTTTCATAATTTTCAGGTAACTCAGTCTAATGGGATATGTTCACATTTTGAATTAGTTAAGAAGAGTTCAAAATTGTGTCCTATAAAAAAAAATCAATATTTTAAAATATTATTTTAAATTACTTTAAAAATATAATAAAGAACTACATTGGAGCTTCTAAAACATAAAAGATTAAATTAAACAAAAAAAATTAAACATAAAGAACCAAATATGTAATTTAACATTTTTTTATTAATTGCATAAATTATGTGTGAAATGTAAGCCTACAAAATAAAAATAAAAATAAAAAACGAGAATGCTTACCTGAAGGAGTGGAAAGAGTGATCCAAGTTGTGTATTCTAATTTATAACATAAGAGATATAAAAATAATATTATAAATAAATTGAGGTGTTTATCAAAAGAGAAATAAGAAAAATAATGCATTAAGTGCTTCAATACTCAAAATATAGTTTTTAATTTTCTATTTTATTTTCATAAATATTATTTTAAATATAATTTGTTAGTCCAAGGAACTTTATATTAAATACTTTAATTAATTTTTTGACAAAATATACCAATGCAGTTGAAGAGCTAAATTCAGCCGAAATTCCTTACCTACAGAAAATTTGAAATTAAGGCCTCGCCGTCTTGGACTGAAACTCTTTCGAGTTATGGCACGGATCCATAGTAGGCAATTATAGCCCAGTCTCACAAGCTAGATATAGCCCCACACTGCCCTCAAATCTCACCCCACCATCATATTTACATGAGATGTGAAATGAATGAAAAGAAAAAAGAGAAAAAAAAAAGGGTGAGATATCAAATGACAAATGTCTAACATACATAAATTATTACACTGTTTAATAAATTTCAATTAAATAATTTTATTTCAAAATTTATTATTGAATTAAAAGTTTTTTCATCTAAATCATATTTACCAAATTTTATATTAATACAAATCTATTTATATCTAATTCATGTAAATCAAAATCCATATGATATATATATTTTAAAATATATTAAAATATAATTTTTTTATCTTTTATTAATATTCAATTTTCATAAAATTAGACACGAAAAATCAAGGTAATATATAATTATAAGTCATTGGTTAGATTGATCAAATTGACAATGCTATATAAAATTAATGAATGATATAATAATTGGTGTAATTTATATTGATATCATTTGATTTCTACCTGAAAAAAATGGTATATATATATATATATATATAAAGTAGAACAAGAAATAAAAAAAAACATGTAAAAGATTTATAAGAGAAAATGAGTATTAAATTTTTTGAAATAAATCATTTTTAAAAATTAAAACCAATAAATAATTGAACTGTTAAGAAACTAGTTTAAGATTTAATAGTTTGGCTGAATAGGCAGTAATGAATAATTTTCCATTGAAAAGAGATCTTTATAGATACAAAAGGGCCTAGCTCCTTCCTGAGATGATCTTGATCCTTTGACCACGTGGTATCATCTAGAAATAGACCGCATATTTTATTTCATTTACGTTGCACCAAGTTTTGTGTATGATGGATTGAGTTTTTGACAGAAGGATTTTTTTGGTTATAAAATATTGATGGAACGTAAAGGTTTAAGCATGATTTTTGGTGTACCTTACCACATGATTTCTTGTTGCCACCAACCAAATCTAAGCTCTCTTTGGAAATCTTTTTCAAGGAATCGGGGGTGCCTGTTAAAGTGAATTAAAAGGAGTGATGTAGAAAGCAATCATAGAAGGTTGGACCCCATAACCTGAATTGAAAAGGGTTGTCAGTGATCATCAAGACACAATAATGTTGCAACTATGATTGAAATTAGGGGACCAAGAAAGCCATAATTGAATAGGGTTGCTAGTCACAATGAATTTAAATAATTTATACGAGGTTGAGTCTAATTGTTTACGTATTTGATTCAGTATTTATTTTTGCTATCTTTTTCAATAAATAATTACTTTTTTATTTTTCAAAATTTTAAAAGTAAATTTTTATTTATATAAAAATGTAAAAATATTTCCAACAATACTGTATCTTTTTTTTGACAATAATAAAACTGTATCCTAATTCTCGCTGTCTTTTTTTAGAATTAATTCTCGCTATATATTCCTATTTATTTCTGTATTTATAAACTAAAATATACAACATAAAACTTTCAATCTCCTTGTTCTCTCAATTAGATATTATCAATTTTTTTTCTTTTAAAAATATGAGATTGATTTAGTGGTTGAAAAAAAAATATTACGAATTTAAATCTTTTCAATTGATATTTTTAACAAAACTAAAAACTAATAAATTAACATTTATCAATAAAAAATATTTTTTTAATCTTTTGAATATGCATTTCAGACATTAATTGTATAATTAGCAAAAATATAATTCTCTCATCCATTCCAAACGACTTTGTAGTATCGTTATAAACAAAATGCTAGTTATACAAAAAAGTGAAAATAGATCAAGTTAGGTTAAATGACTTAAAAACTTTTTTTTTTTTTTTTTTATATCTAGCAAGTTTATTATACATTGTAAGGATATTTTTAAATTAGAAGAAACGAAATGGTTTGGAATGAGTCTCAAAAGGAAGTCCAGGTTTCTAATACTCTCGCAAAGCAATTTTTTTTCTGGAAGGGAAATCTGTGAGGGCAAACAATGAAAGACAATTCAGAGGCAACACCTCATTACCAAGCTCCAATGATATTTTTCATGTAAGAAACACATGTGGGTTTTCCTAAATGCAACATTGAAGCTGCCATATTCATGCACTGATCAATTAATAGGAAGCTTTGGAAATGGTTGCTGCATTCATGATGGAACCGGGAACTTTGTTTTAGCTAAGACATGGACGCACCAAGGAGCTCCTTTCGTGCACGAACCTGAAGCTATGTGGCTTTTGGAAGCTACAAACTGGATCAACCAGCTGGGATTTCACAGCATCATTTTGGAGCTGGATTTCAAACATGCTGTTGATTTTTATAACTCACCCAGCTCGAACACCACTGAATTCGACCTTATTCTGAAGAAATGTAAAAGAATTCTCTCTAATATAAACAACCACATGGTTTGTTTGACAAATAGACAAGCGAATTATGTTACTCACACTCTTGCTAGAACGCTAGGGCTTTATGCTAGTCATCAAGTTTTTTATTTAATTCCTTCATGTATTGAAACTATTCTGATGAATGAAATGATATAACCTTTTTGCATGAAAAAAAGGGATATTTTTAAATTGAGTTTTTTTGGATTCATTCATAATTTGAGTTTAATAAATATGTATTACCAATGTTAAAACTTTTACGCTATAAACTATTCATGATCAATAATCATTATAAATGTGATTTTTAATATAATTATTATAAAAATTAATAAATTTATTGATAAATTTATGATTAAATAATAGTATAAAAGAATTTAAATTGTCAAAAGATATAAATTTAAATATACATATGATGATCATGATATATTTATTGTCAATATTATCTTTCTTTAACTCTTTTAAATATGCATTTGACACTATTCCGTAACTTGCTAAAATAATTCTCTCACCCAACTTAAATTAATCTTTTATCTGATATGAATTGATTTATAAGATCGTTTTATAAACAACCACAAATCTAAACTAAAGGCGAGACAAAGATAAAATCCTAATTAATCCTTTCTTTAAAAAAAAAAAAAAAGATAAGATAAAATTAATCTTATTTAAACTAAAGTAAGATAAGATTTTAATCCTAATAGAAGAAACAACTATATAAAGTCAATTATAAAAGTTGGTTAGAACTTAGAAGAGGGGAGAAGTTTCACCAAAATTGGAAGTGTACAAAGATAAAAAATTAGTTGTGATGAATTAACACTCGATGTCATTGAATGTTGGTAAAAATCAGAACATGAGTAACTTAAATGCAATGTGGGTTCTAGCTTTCATATGATTTTTAATTCTACTAAAACTGATTTGTATGTTAGTGATGATCAAGATAGATTGATTTCAACAATGACATTACGAAAACAACCATGCATGAACGTTTAGGGGTGTAAGTGGGTGCAGGTAACCTGCGAACCCAAATTGACATAAATCAATCAAAAAAAATTGGGCGAGATAATTTTTGTGATTGGGTCAGACCCAAGCCGAATCAATCAAACTCATTGAGTTTTGAGTTGGGTCATTAGTTTTAATATCTGAACTCGCTTGTCCATTAAGTTATATTAAATTATTATTATTATTATAGTAATATATATTATATATTTTTTAATTTTTAAAAAATAAAATACTATTGATATTGATTACATAGACTTGTCGACCTGAATTGAATAAATATCAACGCATCATTAACCTTGAAGATCAAAGTAATAAAGGTTTTATTGATTAAGACCACTTTGGATGGGCTTTAAAAATATTTCAGATCTATTTATAAAGGGTATGCCTCATAATGTTCCATTGTTTTTGGTTAAAAAAATGTTTGAAACTCATATTCACCATTCTTATTGAAATTTCTTATCTCGAATATAATATGCTTAATTTTTCATTCTCCATGAATAAATAAATAAATAAATAAATAGGAGTCAATGTAGTGGAGTGAGGTGTGACAGAATCCCTTTAATAAAAAATCTAATAAGAAATAGTTGCATCTAATTCATTAAATAAAAAATTTAACTTTTAAAGATATTACATTAAAAAAACAGACAAAATTAAATGTTTTAATATGCTAGCCCAATCCAACTCAATCTAAATCGTTTACAAATAGTTGAATGTCATTTTTTTTAGAAAACTGATCCAAACCAACCCGTTCAAATTAGATTAGATTGGATTATGGATTTGACCAAACTCAATCCAAACTGACCGGCTTATTGAGAAGGTGAAACATGAGGTTTATTATCAACTCTTCTTTTTGTAGATGTAATGAGTCTTAATCATGTAGTATTTGAAATAGACTGTAAAATGGTAATTAACAAATTAAATACTTCATGTAAGGACCTGAAAGAATTCAGAAATATTACTATTTGGTGTAAAAAGATTTTAATTATTCATCAAATTATAAAATATGATTTATTAAGAGATAAACTAATAGAGTTTTTCATGAATTAACAAAAATAACATCATTATTCTTTAGCCTCTATTTTATTGATAATGTAATTCATTATATTAGAATATTTGATTCATAATGAAATAAAATAAGAAATATATTCAATAAAAAAAGTTAATTACAAAATAAATAATTAATCGTACGTTGATGCTTTTAAGATGAGATCCGATTTTGGTCAAGTCTTTTCTGTTAGGTCAAGAAAATCTTGGTGGATTCCCGTAATCCAAACTAATTATTTCAATAATCTATATACTTCAATTTAAAAAGGAAATAAATGTTATTTAAAAAAAAGCAAAAAGTTGTTAATTAGTTTCTATCCAGCTATAAACAAGAATAATGAACCTGCTAATTTGAGTTATCTCTTCAAGAATCCAACACATGATGAGATTGAGAGGGGAAATCAACAATACATGCAAGATAAAAATAAGAGGGAAATATATAAAATAAGTGAGAAACACAGAACACTATCAAAAATCAATTAGGGTTCCCACCATGAAAAGCTTCGAAGCAAAAGGAAAAGAAACAGAAGAACTCCACCAACGTTTCAAGACGCTGGAGCAAGAGTGGCTAGCCTTTAAGGAATCCAAGCCAACAACAAGAGCTTCACACAAACATTCCCTTCATTCTTCAAACGAAACCATTCATAAGCCACGCCAATATTCTCCAAGAGAACTCATGTTTAACCTTCAACAAGAAGAGTCTCCCTCACCCGAAGAAGAGGCATCGAGGACCAATGATAGGGCAGTGCAAGAGATCCTTCAAGAGCGTAGGGATAAGAGGGGAAAAGTAAAGGGTCGGCGACTTTTTCAGTCAGAGGTGGAAGATGAGAATAGCAGTCATGAAGTGAGATCGATATCCTTCTATGAGGATGATGAATCTAGAGAAAGCGAAGGCGTGCATGATTATTGCACCCGCGAACTTTGTGATTCATCTTCTTCTTCCTCTTCGTCTTGTCTCGTTGGTGGCAACAATCATGAGCAAGATAACGAGACTGTGGCGCGTTTGGTGGCGATGATAACCTCGGAGATGGGAGTTGCTAGTAATGGTAGGCATGGCAATGGAGGAACGAGGTATGCTGTTTTCTTAGGTGGGGTTCTTGCTATTATCTTGCTTGGGATTGCAATGTTTATGCGCTTGGGGAAGAGTTTTGGTGGAGATGATTGCGACATGCTTTTTGTTCCAACATGAATTGATGTATAAATTGTTTAAAGGAATATGATATAGTATTGGAGTGTGTAACTACTACAGACTATATATATATGCATGCACAAACGTTGGTGCTTGCTTTCGGAATGTTAGTTAAGGGTTTGATTTTTCTAAAAATTTCAATGCGTGGACTTTTTTTGTTGATATTTCATAGGTATCAAATACATGTCCAAAGGATTTCTATCATAATTTTAAAACTCAGATTGACCCGGCCGATCGGATCGGTTGAACCGCGACCCGATGGTTGGCCTGGATCGAGTGTTGAATCAGCTATGTTATTGATCCGGAGTGACCCGACGGGATTTGTGGTTGAATTGGTGACTCGGGTTGGGTCACTTATCTTTTTTGTTTTCAGTTTTTATTGTTTATTTTAGTTTTTTTTTATGATTTTGAGTTAAATTAATCTTTTCATTTATTGTTGAATATTTTTTGTGGTCTCAATTACATTTTTTGTTGAATTAAATTGATTTAAAAGTGATCACAATTGTGGTTGAGTTGTAGGTGAAATTGTAATCCTGGATCATTTTTTTAAAAATGTGATTTGAAACTTTAGATTGATTTTTTATTTTATAATATACATTGATGTGATATAGTTATGTTTCATTTTAGTGTGAATATTGATATATATTGTTGTTGATGCTTTTGATGTTAAATGTTAGAAATAATAGTCATTTTTTAACTTATTATTTATATTTTATTTGTGTTTTTAAGACTTTTGAATTTCAATGCATCATAAGAAATATTTTAAGATAGTTACAATTTTTTGACCGAGTCATGCAGGTCAATTAGTGACCCACTGTTTTGATCACTAACCCAGTATCATAACCGTGTCTATTATGATTACGACAACTCATTAGAGCATCTTTAGTGGTAGATCTTAAGCAAACATCTTAAGCTCAAGATCTGATCTTCACAAGATCTCCCAATAAAGGAAGTGGAAAGATCTCCAACATGGAGAATGGGTTCTTGTACAAGATCCCTCAAGATCTGCACATTATTCAAAAAAGAATAAATTTTCTCTCTCTTTCTCTCTTCCTAAGATCTCAAAATGAGATCTACCATTAAAGGAAAAAATTAAAGAGATCTTGAGAGATCTTTAATCCTATGTGGTACTATAGGGTTCACTAAAAAGTGGTCTAAGATCTCAATTTAAGATCTACCACTAAAGATGCTCTTACGGTTCAATCAATTGAAATTTCAATACGTGCACATTTTTTTTGGATAAGAATCATATACAAATATAAAGGGTTGCAATAAATTATTACTGATTTACCAATTGAACTAGACTCTTTAATTTTTTTTTAAGGAATAACATATTGTGCTTCTATGACATAATTGTTGTAAGAAGACATACTTTGAGTATCATTTCAGAAACATTATATTGACAAATGACAATCACATTATGATACAAATGCTTCAGATAGGCAAATAAACAAACAAGCTAGGTATATATTAAGACAACTATCCACGCACGGCATATATTAAGGTCCTTTGGATGACATGATTAACTTCCATTAACAGTCCCTTCATATTCTATTCCAATGTGGGAGGCACATTACATACTAGGTTGCTTATGAGTAGGTTTCCCAAGATTTGGTCGAAGCTTTCCGCTGACTTGTCGACGGGGTGTGTATGTGTCCCTTCGTAGGTTGTTACCACAATCTGTTCATCCTGGGAATGGCGTTGGATTTGTTTCTTGACATTGCAATCTTGATGAGAGCACCTGTAGTAACTTCTGAAATAAAGCAGCAAAATAAAAAATTGAACTAATTATAACCAATCAAAGATCAGTAAGAATTTCTATAAAGAACAAAAAAAAAGATCAGTAAGAGTTGCCCATTTGTGAATGACATTAATGAAATTGAATCTCTTATTCTCCATTAATGCTAACCTTAATTTATTAGGACTATTGCTATAAAGGACAACCAATTCAATCCTATCTTTCCTTGTCCATCTGAGGCTGCAGATGGTAACTTGCATAGAAATTTAGAAATACTTATTCTACATTGATAGTACTAGCTACTAATAAGGGTATTCTGCAATAAAAGTGACACATTTTTTATTTTTCTAAATGAAAAGGTAGCATCCTATGTCTTTCTTTTGTGAGTTCATGTTGACATTTTTTAAACATAAAAGGGTGCAAGCGTAAAGGTAAATCTTTCATTATGTTCTCAATTTTTCACAGAAAGATGACTGTATTACTAGAGTATAAATATTACCGTATATCAGGTTCATTAAGGTAGCTTAATTATACTACAAACCTTCAAATAATACTGTGACATTTTAAAGTATAAAATTGGCAGTGTGGCACTAACCTTGGAAACTTATTGTTTTTCACTATCTTTTTCCCATATTTTCTCCACTGGTACCCATCATCCAGAACATCAACCGGACTCTTTGTTTGAAATACATATCTGGGCCGCTTAGTTGTAAACTCTTTGTCTCTTTTGTTCTGCGCTGATATGGCTTTCCTTTGAGTTCTTATAACCTCATTCTCAACATGAACAGTAGAATTAATGTAATCAACTTTAAAATCAGATGAAAAGGGAGTTGATGATGTAGATGAAGTAGGGAGCATCACTTGGTGTTTCTCCATATTGATTGAAAAGCAACTATATACCAGCTAGCACTAGCTAGAAAGCAATATGGCAAAAAAGAAGGGATGTGTTGTATATATATTGGAAAAAGGCGCTGGCGATATATGCATTTTAATAAGGAAAAAAATGAGGGCCGCATGCAAGTCAAGATTAAATTTGACTACAGATATACAGAGAAACTATACATCACATTTATATAGCTGCATATAAGGCATGACACGCTAGGTAAATTCGCCGTATAGAAAAGGTAAGTTGTGTCCTAAATAGATGGGAAATTTAAACCTTCAGTTTTTCTGTGTTAAAGAAATTCAGAAGACAACATTATGAAAAACTTGGAACATCTTTGCTTCTTTTGCCACTTATTTTTGGTGAATGAGAAATTTATTTAGAAGCTAGAAACCTTTATTAGCTAGGAAAACCAATACAAGCAATATTTCTTTGTTAATTATGATGTGTTTTTGGCTGCTTTAGCGCATTGGTGTTATGTCACACACACACACACACATATATATATATATATATATATGTTTCATAACCAATATTTCTTCTTTTTTTTTGATGAATTTTTACTACTAATAATCTGCATGGACAAAAAGAGAAAGATGCATAGGGGATGTAACCATGTATGGATTACAATTGCTTGGTTATTTTCATTTTCTATTTAAATCATTAATTTCAAACTTATTTTAAAGGTATTAACGTATAGTTAGTTTGAGTGAAACTAAGAATGAGTTCTTAAAATAAAATATATGATTCGAGTTTTATAGATGAAAAAAGTAATTAAAAGAATTTTTTTTACTTTGATAATGAGTCATATTTTTTGATAAAAATTAATTATTAAAAAAATTGATAAATACTCTATATTAATAACATGCTAACTAAAAAAATGTTATTTTCGGAATTCAAAGGAGGGAAGGGGAATTTGATTAGAATATGTAAAGTTCAGCTATAAGTTGCCCAAGTGGCCATTACCGTGTGAAAAAAAAAAAAATTCAAATCAAACTGCTTTGTAGTCGAATCAAAATTGAATTGATTTTCACACAAACTAATTTGAAAAAAAAGAATTGCATTGTTGTATAAAAGTAATTCAGTTAATCGAATTATTTCTATTAAATTGGTTTGATTAACCAAACAAGTTTTCACCAAAATAATTTTTTTATTAAAAAAACAGTTCAAAAATCAAATTGATTTTTAAAATTTGTTTAAAATTGATTCAAAACCCATTTAGTTCATAACCACTTTTTTTAAATTAGTTCGGTTCTAAACTAATTTTCTAAAACAATTCGACTATTCGAATTTAAAATTGTACCGATTAAAATGGTTTGGAACCGATTTGATTCGGGTTTACTGATGGTTTTTCACACTCTTAGTGTCCATCATATTACTACCGATGGTGCTACAAATTCATTAACAACCTAATTTCGTTTTCAACTCTCCCAACAAAGACGTGATAAAATTGGCATATGGGATGGCGTGTTATACAATGACCAACATGGGATACACGACAGGGAGACATATTTCGTGAATCATGGGTGCATGCATGTACTTAAAATAGGTCACATAATAAGACCGATAACTGATGACTGCAGCCACTAATCATAATTGTACACGAAATGTCCACCAGCAAGTTGCCATCAAGTTATTGACTTATAATACACTAGCTATATGTTAAAGAGGAAAACTAGAGATTAGTGAAAATCTTCCATGAACTTTCTTAACCCACCATATATTGGGAAGAGATTAGATCAAAGTAACACATACAGGTATAGAAATTGTAGTCCCTGAAACGGTTCTCTTTAGCATGCAGCTCTTATATGCCTCGACTACGATAAAGTAGAGAAGGTTGTTTTAAAAGGTTGAATTGCACCTTTAAATCTTACATTTTAATTTGTGCAATTTTAGTTTTCTATTTTTCATATAAGGCTACATTTTTCCCATTACACCTATGTGGCAAGTGACTTAATTCATTTTAACAATTGATAAATAATGGAGACTAAAAGCAAATAATTATAATTATAGAGAACAAAATTACACACATAAATCAAGGTATGAAGCTTAAGATCCGTTTGAAGTGATTGTGATGAGTTTTTATTATTATTGAACAATAACACCAAAATTACATGATTTTTAAAGACTTTTGGTGTTATTATTCAATAATAATAAAAACTTGCATTAAAGAATAAGATTACCAAAGTTAAACTCAAATTTTGATTAGAAAATAACATTAGAAGAGTCAATGAAATTGCATCTAAATTTTGTCTTAAATTAAAATATGAAGACTAAAAATGAATTGAATTCATTTTTAAATGTAACAAATTAACTTTTATCATTATTACTAGACCTCTGCCAGGGGGGATTTAGATTCACATTCCTTAATGAAATTAAAAATAAATAAATGCATGGGATCTGTTCTAGAATTAATGAATGCATTAAGTTACTGTCCTTTACGTGACTCAAACTAAGATAAACTAATCTTATCTCAGGTACTTAATTGAGGGTATGTACAATGCATGCAATTGTCCTAATTAAAGAACAAGCTGGGATGAAACACAAAAGAAAGTAAAGTTTTCAAATTAGACCAACAAACTGAAGGCTCAATAACGGCTTTTTTTTTTTTTTTTACAAAAAGGGCAAAAAAAATATTAATTACTATTTGGGATAGAATTTAAATAAATTATCAAATGTGGGTAAGTCGTAATAGATGTTACGACTTCTGAGTCAAAAGTCATAACCTTTGTTACGACTTCTATTTTTTATTTTTAATTGAACTCATCAAATTTTTTACGATTTTAGTGTAATTTTTTGTTTAAATTTATGACTTCAAAGTCGTAAGAGAATTTTTTTTTTACAATTTTAATGAAAGTCGTAATTTTTTTTTAGTTTTACGACTTTAAAGTCGTAAAACCATTTTTTATTATTTTTTTGGGCATACGACTTCAAAGTCATATGACCCTTTTTTTTTACAAGAAAATTATGTATTATTTGTTTTAATTTTATTTTTGTTTATTTTTTTTTAAAACTTTAAATTATTTAAAAATAAAAATAATTTAAATTTTGTAGTTTAATTTAATATTTTGTATAATTTTTTATGATTTTTTAATATTTTATTAATTTATGTTATATTTATTTTGTAATATATTTATTTAATATAGTTTTATATTTTTTTAGTAATTTTAAAATCCATATTTCAAAAGATTTAAATTTAGATGAAAATGTTTTGCTATTAATATTAACTTATAATATATCAAATAAGATTTAATTATTTTTTCTTTTGTTAATTAATTTTTGTAATTATCATTAAGTTAAATAATAATTTGGTATAGTTAAAAATGTTTCATTTATGACATAATCATCGTAATTATCCATATAAGATAAGTCGTAAGTATTCATACAAAGAAGTTCACAGCTAATATTACATATTAAATAAAAGTAAGAAAAGTAAAAATAATATTAATTGTGAAATCATTTAAGACTTCTATTAAAATTGTAAAAAAAAGTAATTTATTTAAATTCTAACTCAAATAGTAATTAACATTTTTTTTATCCCTTTTCGGTAAAAAAAAAAAAAGAAGCCCTCAATAGCATCGAGGATATGACTAGGTTGAGATTCGTTTTAGGTATGCAATGGCCTATATAACTGGGTCAACTTACACACACCTAGAGTCAACACTAACTCACAACACATTGTAAGGGATGAGGTTCAACACGACAATACTGTCACCTTAGGTTTGCTGTTTGTTCTACAAACCAATTGGCTGACATTTTTACCAAGGCCATAAGACAGACGCCAATATATAATTTTCATAGTTTAGCTTCCATTATAAACAAATTTACTATTCAATCATTACAATGTTATTCCTTCTTCTTCTTCTTTTTTATTTCAAGGGTTTAAATGATTTTTTTAAATACATTTGCACAATCAATATAAGATAATAAGATACAAATTCCATTAAAAATGACCTCTTCAATTTTTTGATAAAGATTATTCATCGAAAAAGCTGGTGAAGACTTCTTACTGATATCACAACAACTCAAAAAAAACTTTTTTTTTTTTTTATAAATTATTATGAACTTTTTTTCAATGAATATATAAAGTGGGAATTTTGTTTTTATTAGCACTTCTTATTCTCATGCAGTGTTAGTTTACTTCATTTTGTACTATTGAAATCGATTAAAATAAATAATATTTTATAGATCAGATATTAAAATGATTTTTTATAAATTTTAAATTAAGTAACCTCTATATTTAAAATGAAATTTAAAAAATGGTTAAAAGTAGAATCTGTAAAAATTAAATAGTTAAAAGAATATAAATCTTTGCCGTTCTCGTGGTTCATTTCCCCTATTTTTAATAGCATTGCATGGAAATTTTGTTTTCAAGAACTTTATACTTAAAGATGTTAAAAGTAAATTTATCATTCAAAAGAAATATTATAAGTATTTGGTTTAGAATTATCTGTATTGGAAGTAACAACATACTATATTCAAATTTCTTAACATGATTATTGATTGATTATAATTCCACCATTTTGTCAACACATTATAAAGAGGCCGAAATGGGGCTCACTGCATGTGAAAAGCATAACACATATATCATGGAAAAGTTATTTTGATTGGAGATAGAAGTGACATGCACTCTGGAACCCCATGGAATCTAGCTGTGACCTCGAGGGTCCATTTATGTATTGTCTTAAGAATGAACCCTCAACCCAGTATTAAGCAACACAATGTCGGTGGCCCATACCCATTTTCATAAAGGTGTGGCTATATGCACCACTCATCCAACCATCCAATCGAAACAAAATAAATATAAGAGTTAAATATATTTTTTGTTTCTTTCAAATACAGAAATTTATTGTTTTAAGAATGTCTTATTTTAATCTTCTTTATTCGAAAGTATATTATTAATGATCCTCAGCTAACTTTGTTATGTAATGTGCTCATGTATATTAATTATTGTTAAAACAGAAAAGTGTCACACATATTTTAGAGAGAAAATACTTATTGAATTTAAAACAGGCGTTGGCTTTATAGTCTTACAAGATAAAAACTGAAGCAATAACTGAACCACATTTTACATGACCTACAACGTGGTGACTAACTGATAAAAAATATCCTAACTGATATCTCCACATCCTTGAAGAATAGGACTTTTATTTAACAAATCGATAAACCCAAAGAAAACAAGTAACAATAAAAAAAACTAATTGACTATTAGTCCAACATTCCCTCCCTTATATGCATAAAAGCATTTAGTTTATCATTGAAGCTTCAACCATTCCCAGCATATTCCGGAGTTTTAAGAACTGTTCTAACTTGAGAGGCTTTGTCATTATGTCTGCAACTTGTTCTTGAGAATTGCAGTAGCTCAACTCCAAAACTTTGTCTCTTGCCAAATCTCTAAGAAAATGAAACCTTATATCAATATGCTTGCTTCTACCATGAAAAACTGGATTCTTGGACAACTTTATAGTAGAGCTATTGTCACATTGAATCACAGTACTCTTCTCTTCTTTATGACCCAGTTTCTCTGACACCCTTCTCAACCAAACACTGACAGCACAAAATGCAGCAGCTATGTACTCAGCCTCAATAGTAGACAATGTCACTACAGGCTGTTTCTTAGAAAACCATGAAACTGCCCCAAAACCAAGCAAGAAAACAAAGCCAGAAGTACTCTTCCGATCATCCAAATCACCGGAAAAATCATTGTCAGTGTAAGCTTCTAGATCTGTGCAACCTCCCTTTTTGTTGAAAATTCCAAGCTCAGTTGTACCTTTCAAATACCTTAATATTCTTTTTACTGCAAGCCAATGAGATTCAGTTGGACAAGACATGAATCTACTAATAAGACTCACTCCATACGTCAAATCAGGTCGAGTTGCAGTCAAGTACATAAGACTGCCTACCAGTTGCTTGAACAAAGTTTCATCAACTTTGGTTCCAGCTTCATCTTTAGATAACTTCATACCTGGAACAATAGGATTCTTCACTGAATTACTTTTATCCATTCCAAACCTTTCTAAAACTTCACGAGCATACTTTCTTTGACACACAAAAATCCCATCTAAACTTTGTACCACCTCAACCCCGAGAAATTACCTCATCCTTCCCAAATCAGGAATGTCAAATTCCAACATCCTTGAATTCTTAAATTCATCACACATACTCTTATCGTTTCCGGTATATATTAAATCATCAACATAAAGGCTTACTATTAAAATTTTACCTCCCTCCTTAGCCTTTGTGAACAATGTGTACTCACAAAAACACATTTCAAAGCCTAGCTTCTTGGACAAAATAAGCCTTTATGCTTCAAGCCATACAACGCCTTTTTTAACCAGTAAACTTTGCCTTCTCCACCTTTCTTCTCATATCCCAATGGTTGTTGCACAAAGACTTCTTCTTTGAGTTCACCGAGAAGAAATGCGCTCTTTACATCTAGTTGAAAAATATCCCCAACTGTTTTGAGCTGCCAAAGCCAATATCAATCGAATGGTGTCAAGTCTGGCAACCGGAGCAAAAACTTCAGTATAATCAACTCCATACTTCTGTGCATACCCCTTCGCCACTAGCCTTGCTTTGTACTTGTCTATCTCTCCATTCTTGTTAATGTTTGAATCACTACAAGAAAAGCGTTGATTTTCGACTAAAAATTAGCAAAAGATTTTAGTCAGCAGTTATCGACGAAATATAAAAATTACTGACAGGTTTTTTCCAACAATTAAATTATCGACAGATTTGTTTATCGGAAATTCATTGGTAATTCCTATTTAACGACGGGTTTTGACTGTTGGAAATCAGTGTTTTTCTTATAGTGAGCGGAGAAACAAAACACACCGTTTCAAGTATGCTAGAAGTAAAGAAGAACAATGTTCAAAGGATAAATTGAGTATTGTGCAAAATATTTTTAATTACTGAAAATTAATATAAAAGGTTGTAAGTAGTGCATCTATACTGTTTAATAATAGTTAAAAATTAATTGCATGTTCAACATAAACTAAATAACTAAGTGGTTCACCTTAGCCAGTGTTTAATATAAAATATGTTAAAAGGATGCGTTAAAAAGTGTTAAATGTATCGAATACGTCATACATGGGAGTCCTGCATGTACACTACGTACGTGGTGCTTACACTCGTGATGATAAGTTCTAGGCTGGATATTGTGAGACATTGTGAGACAAGATTTTGGTTTTGGTTTTGGATTTTTGGTGCCTACGTAAATGTTGAGGAGCGTTATGCGGATATTTATTGAAAATTTAAAAATGATATGTTAAATAAAAGTAATTTTTACAATATTAAATAATATCTTGAATATTTTTTATTTTGTAATAATCATAGTCATTAACGAAAATTTTGGTTATTAAGTCGCATAAATAATTTTAAAATTTGACTCTTTAATAAGAGCACTTTTTGCTTTCAAAAAATATGAACTTTTTTTAAGAATAATTGTGTTTATCATTAAGTCGTATAATTTCTTCAACATTAAATATTTAATTTCATTGTTTATTTATAATTTTTATTCAATTCAAAATATTGGTTTTTAAATTTTAATACGTGATACCAAATATAAAATTAACTAAATATATAAACAATCAAGATAATATAAAGTTATAATTCAATTGTTAGATTAAAAAAATCATATTTTTATATAAAGTTATTGAAAAAAATCACATTCTTATATTAAGTTATTAACCATGTAATAGTTACTAAGAGTTATATCGGTATAATTTGATATCTTCTTTTTTGCTTTTTGGATGAATTAAATTTTACAATAATTAGTATTATCTCAATAGTTTTCATTTAATTTATTTCTAAATTTTGAATTTTGACATAATATATCAATAAAAATATTGTATTTTGATTTTAAAAATTATTTATATAATTTTTATTTAATTTTAAAATTATTTTTATTATTCCTATTTTATATATTAGAATATTCACTACATATAATAAAAATATCTTTATTTCCTTTTAATTTAAAATATCTATGTAATGCATGAGTAATTTGCTAATTTTGTATAGTTTTTATTTTATATTACTAACTAATCCGTAAACATTTTTAATATGATTTTTTACATATCATTAATGAATTCCTGTGTATACCATTCGTTCCCAATTCTCAAGTTAGAGATGACAATAAGATAAGTTGGGATGAGTTTGACTCTCTTTATTTCAGTTCCCTAAAAAATGGGACAAATAACATTCAATGATAATTAAAAAGAAAGAAAATGTTCTCCTATAAGACAATTAAGACATATTTTTATTAATGAAGAAAAACATGGTCCATATACCTCTCCTCATCTCTCCTTTGGTCTTTTTGTATAATGCTTCAATTTTTGTCCAAAATACCCACATTTGGGCCAAATGTGAATGCTTTAACACCTTTTTTTCAAGTTTTTTCATAACTTAACGATGTAACTTAATCCATTATTGTTTTCTCCTGCTAAAGACTCCATCATTTTATCTCTTACATGCGTTGTTGGCCCAATTGGAGAGTTGGTATTGTCTTGTATTTCTTGGTCAGAATCCATAATCTCATT
>PYAF01000902.1:142518-157407 GCA_007407185.1 Glycine tomentella
TTCAATAACTTTATATAAAAATATGATTTTTTTCAATCTAACAATTGAATTATGACTTTATATTATCTTGATTGTTTATATATTTAGTTAATTTATATTTGGTATCATGTATTAAAATTTAAAAAACACTATTTTAAATTGAATAAAAATTATAAATAAACAATGAAATTAAATATTTAATATAGAAGAAATTATACGACTTAATGATAGACACAATGATTCTTAAAACAATGTTCATATTTTTTGAAAGCAAAAAATGCTCTTATTAAAGAGTGAAATTTTAAAATTATTTATGCTACTTAATAACCAAAATTTTCGTTAATGACTATGATTATTACAAAATAAAAAATATTCAAATATTATTTAATATTTTAAAAATTACTTTTATTTAACTTATCATTTTTAATTTTTCAATAAATATCCGCATAACACTCCTCAACATTTACGTACGCACCAAAAAACCAAAACCAAAACCTTGTCTCACAATGTCTACTATCAACTTGTTACATGGGAGTCCTGCATGTACACTACGTGGTGCTTACACTCGTGATGATATGTTCTAGGCTGGATATTCTACCAACAAGAATTTTCTCTTTTGTACTGTAAGTTGGACCACATGTATTGATGTATTTGATACATTAACACTTTTTAACGCATCCTTTTAACATATTTTATATTAATCATTGGCTAAGGTGAACCACTTAGTTATGTAGTTTATGTTGAACATGCAATTAATTTTTAACTATTAGATTTATTAATAAAATATTAAACAGTATAGATGCACTACTTACAACCTTTTATATTATATTTTTCAGTAATTAAAAATATTTTGCACATCACTCAATTTATCCTTTGAACATTGTTCTTCTTTAATTCTAGCTTACTTGACACGGTGTGTTTTGTTTCTCCCCTCACTATAAGAAAAAGACTGATTTCCAACTGTCAAAAACCGTCGTTAAATAGGAATTATCAATGAATTTCCGATAAACAAAAATCTGTCGATAATTTAATTGTTGGAAAAAACCTGTCAGTAACTTTTATATTTCGTCCATAACTGCTGACTAAAATCTTTTGCTAATTTTTTTGTCGAAAATCAGCGCTTTTGTTGTAGTGATTCAAGCATTATCAAGTAGAGAAGTTGATGAATTTTGAAGATGTAACCCTAGATTTTAAGTGTTTTATATTCTTCTATAACTACGCATGAAAGAAGTCATTTCTAACGCAAATAGAATGGATATTTGTTTCCTTCTTTGTGAGATCATAACACCCCAAGTTCTAATTTAAGGTTCTTTTAACATGAGAGTTGATAAATTAAGGCTTAATCCATCCACGATAACACTTCAAATAAATTACATATGTGATAATTAATATACATGAGGAAATTACATAACAAAGTTAGCTGAGGACCATTACTAATATACTTTAAAATAAAGAAGATTAAAATAAGACATTCTTAAAACAATAATTTCTGTATTTGAAAGAAACAAAAAATATATTTAACTCTTATATTTATTTTGTTTCGATTGGATGGTTGGATGAGTGGTGCATATAGCCATACCTTTATGAAAATGGGTATGGGCCACCGACATTGAGTTACTCAATACTGAGTTGAGGGTGCATTCTTAAGACAATACATAAATGGGCCCTCGAGGTCACAGCTAGATTCCATGGGGTTCCACAGTGCATGTCGCTTCCATCTCCAATCAAAACAACTTTTCCATGATGTGTTCTGCTTTTCACTTGCAGTGAGCCCCATTTCGGCCTCTTTATAATGTGTTGGCAAAATGGTGGAATTATAATCAATAATCATGTTAAGAAATTTGAATATAGTATGTTGTTACTTCCAATACAGGTAAATTTTAAAGCAAATACTTATAATGTTTCTTTTGAATGATAAATTTACTTTTAACATCTTTAACTTTAAATATAAAGTTCTTGAAAACAAAATTTCCATGCAATGCTATTAAAAATAGGGGAAATGAACCATGAGAACGGCAAAGATTTATATTCTTTTAACTATTTAATTTTTACAGCATATCTACTTTTAACCATTTTTTAAGTTTCATTTTAAATATAGAGGTTACTAAATTTTAAATTTATAAAAAATCATTTTAATATCTGATCTATAAAATATTGTTTATTTTAATCTATTTCAATAGTACAAAATGAAGTAAACTAACACTGCATGAGAATGAGAAGTGCTAATAAAAACAAAATTCCCACTTTATATATTCATTGAAAAAAAGATCATAATAATTTATAAAAAAAGTTTTTTTGAGTTGTTGTGTTATCAGTAAGAAGTATTCACCAGCATTTTCGATAAATAATCTTTGTCAAAAATTGAACAGGTCTTTTTTAATGGAATTTATATCTTATTTATCTTATATTGATTGTGCAAATGTTTTAAAAAAATCATTTAAACCCTTGAAATAAAAAAGAAGAAGAAGAAGGAATAACATTGTAATGATTGAATAGTAAATTTGTTTATAATGGAAGCTAAACTATGAAAATTAATTTTGACCTTACATAAATAACACCATTATAAATAAATTTATTATTCAATCATTACGGGTGCGCGAGCTGGGGAAAAAAAAAAGTTTCGCGTATTGGTGTTCGATCATGAAAATGGAATGTCCAACACCAACGAATTATTGATATAAACTTTTAGGCCCAAAATATTCAAACTATATATTGGCGTCTATCTTATGGCCTTGATAAAAATGCCAATTGGTTTGTAGTGCAAACAGCAAACCTAAGGTGACAGTATTGTCGTGTTGAACCTCATCCCTTACAATGTGTTGTGAGTTAGTGTTGACTCTAGGTCTGTGTAAGTTGACCCAATTATACAGGCCATTGCATACCTAAAATGAATCTCAACCTAGTCATATGCATATCCTCGATGCTATTGAGCCTTCAGTTTGTTGGTCTAATTTGAAAACTTTACTTTCTTTTGTGTTTCATCCCAGCTTGTTCTTTAATTAGGACAATTGCATTCAATTAAGTACTTGAGATAAGATTAGTTTATCTTAGTTTGAGTCACCTAATAATGGACAGTAACTTAATGCATTCATTAATTCTAGAACAGATCCCATGCATTTATCTTAGTTTTTATTATTATTGAATAATAACACCAAAAATCTTTAAAAAATCATGTAATTTTGGCGTTATTGTTCGATAATAATAAAAACTCATCACAATCACTTCAAACGGATCTTAAGTTTTATACTTTGATTTATATGTGTAATTTTGTTCTCTATAATTATAATTATTTGCTTTTAATCTCGACTATTTCTCAATTGTTAAAATGAATTAAGTTACTTGCCACATAGGTGTAATGGGAAAAATGTAGCCTTATATCAAAAATACAAAACTAAAATTGCACAAATTAAAATGTAAGATTTAAAGGTGCAATTCAACCTTTTAAAACAACCTTCTCTACTTTATCGTAGTCGAGGCATATAAGAGCTGCATGCTAAAGAAAACCGTTTCAGGCACTACAATTTCTATACCTGTATGTGTTACTTTGATCTAATCTCTTCCCAATATATGGTGGGTTAAGAAAGTTCATGGAAGATTTTCACTAATCTCTAGTTTTCCTCTTTAACATATAGCTAGTGTATTATAAGTCAATAACTTGATGGAGGACATTTCGTGTACAATTATGGTTAGTGGCTGCAGTCATCAGTTATCGGTCTTATTATGTGACCTATTTTAAGTACATGCATGCACCCATGATTCACGAAATATGTCTCCCTGTCGTGTATCCCATGTTGGTCATTGTATAACACGCCATCCCATATGCCAATTTTATCACGTCTTTGTTGGGAGAGTTGAAAACGAAATTAGGTTGTTAATGAATTTGTAGCACCATCGGTAGTAATATGATGGGCACTAAGAGTGTGAAAAACCAGTTCAGTAAACCCAAATCAAATCGGTTCCAAACCATTTTAATCCGTTTAATTTTATATTCGAATAGTAGAATTGTTTTAGAAAATTGATTTAGAATCGAAATGATTCTAAAAAAGTGGTTATGAACTAAATTGGTTTTGAACCAATTTTAAACCAATTTTAAAAATCAAATTGATTTTTTTAACTGTTTTTTAATAAAAAAATTGATTTTGGTGAAAATTTGTTTGGTTAATCGAACCAATTTAATAGAAATAATTTGATTAACTGAATTACTTTTATACAATAATGCAATTCTTTTTCTTTCTTTTTTAAATTAATTTGTGTGAAAATCGATTCAATTTTGATTCAACTAAGAACGATTTGATTCAAACTATTTTTTTTTCACACCCTAATAGCCACTTGGGCAACTTATAGCTGAACTTTACAGATTCTAATCAAAATCCCCTTCCCTCCTTTGGATCCCTAAAATAACATTTTTCTAGTTAGCATGTTATTAATATAGAGTATTTATTTATTTTATTAATAACATCACCTTTATTAAAATCTTTTCTTTTAATCACTTTTTTCATATATAAGACTCAAATAAGATATTTTATTTTAAGAACTCATTCTTAGTTTCACTCAAACTAACTATATGTTAATACCTTTAAAATAAGTTTGAAATTAATGATTTAAATAGAAAATGAAAATAACCAAGCAATTATAATCCATACATGGTTACATCCCCCATGCATCTTTGTCTTTTTGTCCATGCAGATTATTAGTAGTAAAAATTCATTACAAAAAAAAGAAATATTGGTTATGAAACATATATATATATGACATAACACCAATGCGCTAAAGCAGCCAAAAACACATCATAATTAAGAAAGAAATATTGCTTGTATTGGTTTTCCTAGCTAAAGGTTTCTAGCTTCTAAATAAATTTCTCATTCACCAAAAATAAATGGCAAAATAAGCAAAGATGTTCCAAGTTTTTCATAATGTTGTCTTCTGAATTTCTTTAACACAGAAAAACTGAAGGTTTAAAGTTTCCATCTACGGAAACTTTTAGCATAATATACAAAACTCTGATAATAACACATGCATGTATAATTTAATTAGATTCCCTACTATTTAGGACACAACTTACCTTTTCTATACGGCGAATTTACCTAGCGTTTCATGTCTTATATGTAGCTATATAAATGTGATGTATAGTTTCTTTGTATCTGTAGTCAAATTTAATCTTGACTTGCATGCGGCCCTCATTTTTTTCCTTCTTAAAATGCATATATCGCCAGCATCTTTTTCCAATATATACAACACATCACTTTTTTTTTGACATATTGCTTTCTAGCTAGTGCTAGCTGGTGTATAGTTACTTTTCAATCAATATGGAGAAACACCAAGTGATGCTCCCTACTTCATCTACATCATCAACTCCCTTTTCATCTGATTTTAAAGTTGATTACATTAATTCTACTGTTCATGTTGAGAATGAGGTTATAAGAACTCAAAGGAAAGCCATATCAACGCAGAACAAAAGAGTCAAAGAGTTTATAATTAAGCAGCACAGATATGTATTTCAAACAAAGAGTCCGGTTGATGTTCTGGACGATGGGTACCAGTGGAGAAAATATGGGAAAAAGATAGTGAAAAACAATAAGTTTCCAAGGTTAGTTCCACACTGCCAATTTTATACCTTAAAATGTAACAGTATTATTTGAAGGTTTGTACTTTGTAGTATAATTAAGCTACCTTTATGCCTTTATGAACCTGATATACGGTAATATCTATACTCTAGTAATACAGTCATCTTTCTGTGAAAATTTCAGAGCATGATGAAAGATTTACCTTTACCCTTGCACCCTTTTAAAAAATATCAACATGAACTCACAAAAGAAAGACAAAAGATGCTACCTTTTCGTTTAGAAAAATAAAAAATGTCACTTTTATTGCAGAATACCCTTATTAGTAGCTAGTACTATCAATGTAGAATAAGTATTTCTAAATTTCTGGGCAAGTTACTATCTGCAGCCTCAGATGCACAAGGAAAAATAGGATTGGCTGTCCTTTATAGCAATAGTCCTAGCTAGCATATTGATTAACCTAATAATAAATTAAGGTTAGCATTAATAGAGAATTAGAGATTCAATTTCATTAATGTCATTCACAAATGGGCAATTCTTACTGATCTTTTTTTTTTCTTTATAGAAATTCTTACTGATCTTTGATTGGTTATAATTAGTTCAATTTTTCATTTTGCTGCTTAATTTCAGAAGTTACTACAGGTGCTCTCATCAAGATTGCAATGTCAAGAAACAAATCCAACGCCATTCCCAGGATGAACAGATTGTGGTAACAACCTACGAAGGGACACATACACACCCCGTCGACAAGTCAGCGGAAAGCTTCGACCAAATCTTGGGAAACCTACTCATAAGCAACCTAGTATGTAATGTGCCTCCCACATTGGAATAGAATATGAAGGGTTGTTAATGGAAGTTAATCATGTCATCCAAAGGACCTTAATGCCGTGGATAATTGACATAATATATACCTAGCTTGTTTGTTTATTTGCCTATCAGAAGCATTTGTATCATGATGTGATTGTCATTTGTCAACATAATGTTTCTGAAAAGATACTCAAAGTATGTCTTCTTACAACAATTATGTCATAGAAGCACAATATGTTATTCGTTAAAAAAGAAATTAAAGAGTCTACTTCAATTGGTAATATAGTAACAAGTTATTGCAACCCTTTGTATTTGTATATGATTCTTATGCAAAAAAAATGTGCACGTATTGAAATTTCAATTGATTGAACAGTAATAAGTTGTCGTAATCCTTTGTACATGTATTTGATACCTATGCAAAATATCAACAAAAAAAGTCCACGCATTGAAATTTTTAGAAAAATCAAACCCTCAACTAACATTCTGAAAGCAAGCACCAAAATTTGTGCATGCATATATATATATATATATATATATATATATATATATATATATATATATATATATATAGTTTGTAGTAGTTACACACTCCAATACTATATCATATTCCTTAAAATAATTTATACCTCATTTCATGTTGGAACCAAAAGCATGTCGCAATCATCTCCACCAAAACTCTTCCCCAAGCGCATAAACATTGCAATCCCAAGCAAGATAATAGCAAGAACCCCACCTAAGAAAACAGCATACCTCGTTCCTCCATTGCCACGCCTACCATTACTAGCAACTCCCATCTCCGCGGTTATCATCGCCACCAAACGCGCCACAGTCTCGTTATCTTGCTCATGATTGTTGCCACCAACGAGACAAGACGAAGAGGAAGAGGAAGATGAATCACAAAGTTCGCGGGTGCAATAATCATGCACGCCTTCGCTTTCACTAAATTCATCATCCTCATAGAAGGATATTGATCTCACTTCATGACTACTACTCTCATCTTCCACCTCTGACTGAAAAAGTCGTCGACCCTTTAATTTTCCCCTCTCATCCCTACGCTCTTGAAGGATCTCTTGCACTGCCCTATCATTGGTCCTCGATGCCTCTTCTTCGGGTGAGGGAGACTCTTCTTGTTGAAGGTTAAACATGAGTTCTCTTGGAGAATATTGGCGTGGCTTATGAATGGTTTCGTTTGAAGAATGAAGGGAATGTTTGTGTGAAGCTCTTGTTGTTCTTGTTGTTGGCTTGGATTCCTTAAAGGCTAGCCACTCTTGCTCCAGCGTCTTGAAACGTTGGTGGAGTTCTTCTGTTTCTTTTCCTTTTGCTTCGAAGCTTTTCATGGTGGGAACCCTAATTGATTTTTGATAGGGTTCTGTGTTTCTCCCTTATTTTATATATTTCCCTCCTCTTATTTTTATCTTGCATGTATTGTTGATTTCCCCTCTCAATCTCATCATGTGTTGGATTCTTGAAGAGATAACTCAGATTAGCGGGTTCATTATTCTTGTTTTGAACGTGGTTAGATTATAGCTGGATAGAAACTAATTAACAACTTTTTGTTTTTTTAAATAACATTTATTTCCTTTTTAAATTGAAGTATATCGATTATTGAAATAATTGGTTTGGATTACGGGAATCCAACAAGATTTTCTTAACCTAACAGAAAAGACTTGACCAAAAACGGATCTTATCTTAAAAGCATCAACCTACGGTTAATATGTTTATTTTGTAATTAACTTTTTTTTATTGAATATACCACTTATCTTATTTCATTATGAATCAAATATTCTAATATAATGAAATTACATTATCAACAAAATAGAGCCTAAAGAATAATGATGTCATTTTTGTTAACTTATGAATAAGTCTATTAGTTTATCTCTTAATAAATCATATTCTATAAGATGGATGAATGATTAAAATCTTATTAAACCCAAGAGTAATATTTCTCAATTCTTTCATGTCCTTACATGAATTATTTAATTTGTCAATTATCATTACATTTAGAAAATGAATTATTTAATTTGTCAATTATCATTACATTTAGAAAATGAAGAGTTTCAATGAGCATATCATATTCAAGATAAAAAATTTCAATAAGAATGATGAATATGAGTTTCAAACATTTTTTTCTACCAAAAACAATGAAAAATTATGAGGCATACTCTTTATAAATAAATCTGAAATATTTCTAAAGCCCATCCGAAGTAGTTTTAATTAATAAAACATTTGTCACTTTGAACTTTAATATTAAGGATGTATGGATGCTTATTCAATTCAACAAGTCTATGTAATCAATATCAATAGTATTTTATTTTTTAAAATTAAATATATATTATATATTACATATATTAATAATAATAATTTAATATAAATTAATGGATCAACGGGTTCAGATATTAAAACTCATGACTCAACTCAAAACTCAATGAATTTAATTGATTTGGTTCGAGTCAGATCCAACCACAAAAATTATTCAGTTCAAAAAATTTCAAAAAATTTTGGTTGATTTATGTCAATTCGGATTCGCATGTTACCTACACCACTTAGATGTCCTGTTAGAATGTTCATGCATGGTTGTCTTTGTAATGTCATTGTTGAAATCAATCTATCTTGACCATCATAAACATACAAATCAATTTTACTAGTATTAAAAATGATATGAAAGCTAGATCTACATTACATTTAAGTCATTCATGTTGTGATTTTTACCAACCTTCAATGACACATTTTAGAGTGTTAATTCATCACAACTAATTTTTTTTTTTATCTTTGTACACTTCCAACTGTGAAACTTCTCCCCTCTTCTAAGTTCTAACCAACTTTTATAATTAACTTTGTATAGTTGTTAATTTATCAATTTCTTTATTTTCTTCTTTCAATTACTTTTAGTTGTAATTCAGATTTAAAATAACAATTTAACTTGAGTTATATAGTTATTTTTAACAACTGATAATCTTTTAAAAAAATATTAAAATTTAATTTAGATTTAGAGGTAAAAAAATATAGATGAAAAGAAGTAGGCGGTTAAGAAAATTATGTATAGATGAAAAGATTGAGTTAATATAATTAGGATATGTATTTATCTTATTTTTATATTTGTTTTCCTTTTTAAGATGAGGATTTTATCTTATTAATATTTATTTCTTCTATTAGGGTTAAAATCTTATCTTACTTTAGCTTAAATAAGATTAAAATTTTATCTTATTTTTTTTCAAAAAAGATTAATTAGGATTTTATCTTTGTCTCGCCTTTAGTTTAGATTTGCGGTTGTTTTTTAAAACGATCTTATAAATCAATTCATATCAGATAAAAGATTAATTTAAGATGGGTGAGAGAATTATTTTAGCAAGTTACAGAATAGTGAGTGAAATGCATATTTAAAAGAGTTAAAGAAAGATAATATTGAAAATAAATATATCATCATATGTATATTTAAATTTATATCTTTTGACATTTTAAATTATTTTATATTGTCATTTAATCATAAATTTATCAATAAATTTATTAATTTTTATAATAATTATATTAAAAATCACATTTATAATGATTATTGAATAGTTTATAGCGTAAAAGTTTTAACATTGGTAGTACATATTTATTAACTCAAATTATGAATGAATCTAAAAAAACTCAATTTAAAAATATCCCTTTTTTTCATGCAAAAAGGTTATATCATTTCATTCATCAGAATAGTTTCAATGCATGAAGGAATCAAATAAAAAACTTGATGACTAGCATAAAGCCCTAGCGAGAGCAAGAGTGTGAGTAACATAATTTGCTTGTCTCTTTGTCAAACAAACCATGTGGTTGTTTATATTAGAGAGAATTATTTTACATTTCTTCATAATAAGGTCGAATTCAGTGGTGTTCGAGCTGGGTTAGTTATAACAATCAACAGCATCCTTGAAATCCAGCTCCAAAATGATGTTGTGAAATCCCAGCTGGTTGATCCAGTTTGTAGCTTCCAAAAGCCACATAGCTTCAGCTTCGTGCACGAAAGGAGCTCCTTGGTGCGTCCATGTCTTAGCTAAAACAAAGTTCCCGGTTTCATCACGAATGCAGCAACCATTTCCAAAGCTTACTTTTAATTGATCAGTGCATGAATATGGCAGCGTCAATGTTGCATTTAAGAAAACCCACATGTGGTTTCTTACATGAAATATCATTGGAGCTTGGTAATGAGGTGTTGCCTCTGAATTGTCTTTCATTTTTTGCCCTCACAGATTTCCGTTCCAGAAAAAATTGCGTTGCGAGAGTATTAGAAACCTGGACTTCCTTTTGACACTCATTCCAAACCATTTCGTTTCTTCTAATTTAAAAATATCCTTACAATGTATAATAAACTTGACTTGCTAGATATAAAATAAAATAAATTTTTTTTTAAGTCATTTAACCTTGGTCTATTTTCATTTTTTTATATAACTAGCATTTTTTTTATAACGATATAACTAGCATTTTAACTACTAAAAAGTCGTTTGGAATGGATGAGAGAATTATATTTTTGCTAATTATGTAATTAATGTCTGAAATGCATATTCAAAAGATTAAAAAATATATTTTTTTATCAATAAATGTTAATTTATTAATTTTTAGCTTTGTTAAAAATGCCAATTGAAAATATTTAAATCTGTAGTTTTTTTTTCCTTTTTTTTAATCACTAAATTAATCTTATATCTCCAAAAGAAAAATTGATAATATCTAATTGAGAGAACAGGTATATTGAAAGTTTTATGTTGTATATTTTAGTTTATAAATACACAAATAAATAGGAATAGATAGCGGGAATTATCTTCTAAAAAAAAGATAGCGAGAATTAGGATACAGTTATATTATTTTTTTTAAAAAAAGATACAGTTTTGTTGGAAATATTTTTACATTTTTATATAAATAAAAAATTACTTTTTAAGTTTTGAAAAAAAAGTAATTATTTATTGAAAAAGATAGCAAAAATAAATACTGAATCAAATACGTAAATAATTAAACTCAACCTCGTATAAATTATTTAAATTCATTGTTACTGGCAACCCTATTCAATTATGGCTTTCTTGGTCCCCTAATTTCAATCATATATAGTGCAACATTATTGTGTCTTGATGATCACTGACAACCCTTTTCAATTCAGGTTATGGGGTCCAACCTTCTATGATTGCCTTCTACATCACTCCTTTTAATTAACTTTAACAGGCACCCCGGATCCGGACTATCCCCCACGATTCCTTGAAAAAGATCTCCAAAGAGAGCTTAGATTTAGTTAGTGGCAAGAAGAAATCATGTGGTACACCAAACATCATGCTTAAACCTTTACGTCCCATCAGGATTTTATAACGAAAAAAAATCCTTCTGTCAAAAAAACAAAACTCCTTCCATCATACACAAAACTTGGTGCAACGTAAATGAAATACAATATGCGGTCTATTTCTAGATGACACCACTTGGTCAAAGGATCAAGATCATCTCAGGAAGGAGCTAGGCCCTTTTGTATCTTTAAAGACCTCTTTTCAATGGAAAATTATTGATCACTGCCTATTCAACCAAACTATTAAATCTTAAATTAGTGTCTTAACAGTTCAATTATTTATTGGTTTCAATTTTAAAGAAATGATTTATTTCAAAAAATTTAATACTCATTTTCTCTTATAAATCTTTTACATATCTTTTTTTTTTTCCATTTCTTGTTCTACTTTAATATATATATATATATATATACACATCATTTTTTAGGTAGAGATCAAATGATATCAATATAAATTAAACTAATTATTATATCATTAAGTAATTTTATATAGCATTGTGAATTTGATCAATCTAACCAATGACTTATAATTATATATTACCTTGATTTTTCGTGTCTAATTTTATGAAAAATGAATATTAATAAATTATATTTTAATATATTTTAAAAATATATATTATACGGATTTTGATTTACATGAATTAGATATCAAATGGTTTGTATTAATATAAAATTTGGTAAATATAATTTACATGAAAAAAAATTAATTCAACAATAAATTTTGAAATAAAGTTATTTAGTTGAAAGTTATTAAATAGCGTAATAATTTATGTATGTTATGCAGTCGTCATTTGATATCTCTCTTTTTTCTTTTCATTGATTTCACATCTCATGTGAAGTATAAAAAACATATTAGCGATCATAAAAATATCATGGTGGGGTGAGATTCGAGGGCAGTGTCGGGCTATATCTACCTTATGAAACTGGGCTATAATTGCCTACTATGGGTCCTTGCCATAACTTGAAGGAGTTTCAGTCCAAGACGGCGAGGCCATAATTTCAAATTTTCTGTAGGTAAGGAATTTCGGCTGAATTTAGCTCTTCAATTGCATTGGTATCTTTTGTCAAAAAAATAATTAAAGTATTTAATATAAAGTTCCTTGGACTAACAAATAATATTTACGAAAAGAAAATAGAAAATTAAAAAACTATTTTGAATATTGAAGCACTTAATGCATTATTTTTCTTATTTCTCTTTAATTTTATAAACACCTCAATTTATTTATAATATTATTTTATATATCTTATGTTATAAATTAGAATACACAACTTGAATCACTCTTTCCACTCCTTCAGGTAAGCATTCTCGTTTTTTTTGTATAAACGTATCCCTTCCTGTCTAATTTAATTATATAAACGTATAAGTTCAAATTTCACTATAAAAATTACCTTTTTTGTACAGATAAAAAAAAATTACCTAATCATTCATGGATTATATATATGGCATATGGTGGATTCAGTATAAACATGAGACTTTCAAAGTGCTCCAAATTTAGGTGTAGTAAATGTCAATAAGATGCTTTTATTTTGACCTAGTGGTGCGAACCAAATTTAAGAGGTTGTCTACGAATAATTAGCAACAAGATTAACTTATCTATAAACAAACTGTGTGTGAAAGTTGACTAAATTATGCTGAATATCAAAGCATGCAACATTGAGAGAGTGTCTCCATATTCATTGTTCATTAAGTGTTTCCTGTTGATGCCGTCTGCTACGTACTTTGTTTACAATCTGTTTCGAAAATGACATTAACAAAGTGCAGAGCGAGATGATACCCACTTCACCGCTGTAAGCTACTACTCCACCATAGCAATGAGTTCTAGCATCTATAAAATCTTCACGAGAAATTCACTGCAAATACCCAACATCTCATAACAACATTTCCAGCAACAACACATGGATGTACACCACCAACACCTACTTTTATGGAGTGTGACACATAATTATTGATTAGGATCATGAATGATATGGTAGTTTTGAATCATTTAATAAATTTTTTTTGACATAAACGTAGCTAATTTAATCAAATATTCATTTACTAAAGAAAATTAACACATATATAAAGGCCTATTTGTATAAGTTTAGTTGTAAAACATATTAAAATAAGCTAAAAATGTATCTGTGAAGGTCATAAATAATTTTTACAAACTTAAATTGTTTTATATAGAATGTCTTCTGAGTATTTAAGTATTGACTTAATAGTATTATCTGTGAAGCATATACCTACAAATTTTATTAATATCTGGCTATCTGCAAATCCATGGATATTTATCGATATCTAAAAATATTTACCAAAAAAAAACTAAAAGATACATTAAAAAACAGTTTAATAATAAGTTTTATTTATTCTAACATTTAAAAAAATGGTTTAAAGGCAAGAAAACTAAAAAAAGACATAAAAAATTCTTGTGTATATATAATAATTAAAATAAATTAACAATGAAAATTTGTTCAAATTCTGTGTAGTATTTTATATTTTAGTAATTTTACCATAACAGATAACAGTGGATATCTACAAGCACAAGTACCTACATTCTCGCTCTAGTCCTGTTAATAAATAGGCAGTAAAAATATCTATTTAAATTATCTATGGGTACTCATTAATCCATTGATGTTCACAAATATATAGATTTTTGTCATCCCTAATATTCATCCAATGAATTTCAACGTTTTAACAAATGTGTGTTGCTATTTGTGATTATCTATTTAATTATTTATTTTTAATTCATTATGGATTTTATCCACATAAACATTTGTGAATACATATATTTTTGTTATCCCTAATCTTCATCCAATAAATTTCAATATCTAAAAAATATGCGTGTCTATGTATATTCGTGAAAACATATATTTTTGTCATCCCTAATTTTTAGCCATTAAATTTCAACGTTTCAAATAATATGTGTGTGTGGATATTCACAAATACATATATTTTTCATTTCTAATCTTCACACAAATAAATTTTAGCATTTCAAATAATATGTGAATATGAGGGGATATTTGTAAATTATATATTTTTGTTATCTTTAATCTTCAATCATTTAATAAATATTAACGTTTCAAATAATGTGTGTGCGCACACGTATATGTGTGTCCAATAAATTTCAATGTTTCAAATAATAAATATGTGTTTCATTTGGTAAAAAAAAAAATGTGTTTCATGTTTGTATAAATTTCATTTTTCAAATAATTTCAACATGTCCAATAGATTTCAACGTTTTAAATAATATATATACATGTTGCATATAG
>PYAF01000902.1:157507-185923 GCA_007407185.1 Glycine tomentella
CAATATTCATTCTTATTGTTAATTTTTTTTAAATACTATTACTTTTATGTATTTTTATTTAAAGAAATTTATTTAATTATGGAAATAAAAATGTAGCATGCCATAATTATATTTGTAAATATTTTTTTCTAAAAGAAGTGAAATATTTTGTTTACAAAATTAATCTCTGTATACTACATTAGTATATGATACGATAAACTCTTCTAGTTAGTAAATGAATAAATGACTAAATTTATTATTCTAAATAATTATATAAAATTTACTTTTATTTTATTTATTTACAACTAAATAAAAAAAGTATATTTTATATATAAAAAAAAAAACTCCACCTAATTTTCGCTACCCTATTTTTCTCTTAACTAAGTCGCATCAATAATTGTTCATTAAAAAACCTAAGTATTGAATGAAGCAACCATTAATGTACAATTGTCTAACATGGAAGGCGCCGACATACATTTAGTTAAGATTTTTTTTTTGCAAAGAGCATAAAATGGGGAATTTTGTCCGTACCATTCGTATGGACATGGTGGTGGAAGCGAGTTAGTGGAAGTAAAAGGGAACACGTGGCCTATTATTATGAATACGCTAAGAGAGAAAGAGGTGTCACCATTCTCTTTCTAGGTTTTAGTTTCTCTCGTTACAATTACATTACATTAAACAAGTACTTACGTACGACGAGCTTGGACCTACTGCCAATGACACGGGCATACGCAGCTGCTACACTATATTAAATGGTAGTTGCAGGTTTAAAGGTCTTGTCTATCTTTCATCTGCTAAGACAACTTTACCCTTTCGAGTCTTTTTGTTTTTCAGTACCAATGCACCTATTCACTAATAAGCATGACAATGAACATGGTTTGATAGGACGTTATTGGACATTATTCTCGCATCTACATCTAGACGCAAAAAATTTTAAAAAATAAACATTATTTGATCTAATCTCAAGTTTGGATAGTTAATAACTGTCTCTGGCCTCACATTTGGATAGCTATTAATATTATTGCTATAATTTATGGGTATTTAGGTATTCATACTTAGATTATCATATGTATTTGATTACAAAACGTGTTAATCAACTGGAATTGAAATTGTTACAAAACTTGTAAATACTTATCTTTCAGCTCCAATTATTATTTTAGTAAAAAAAAACTTGTGAATAATTGTTATTTTAGTCTAGTGCCAAGAGAAGTGTGAAAGCTACAATTGTATTATTGGTTTATTATTTCAAATTTAATATACAATAAAATACAAGTATGTTATTACAAGATTTTTAATAAGGGTTATTCAATTTAAAAACTCATGTTCATTATATCTATTATTATTGTTCAAAAGTAATGTTTTAATTTAAATCTTATAAGTAGAAAAAATATAATTGATTTTTTTTATATTAGTCGGTTAAATTTTTCGGTGAAAATTAATTTATGATAAAAAAAAAGAAAGATTTAAATATGACATTTGTCCTAGAAAAATAGGATCGTTTTAATTTTAGTCCTTTAAAAAGTGTTATTTTGATTTTTCTCTTTATAAAATTTAATATTTTAATTTTAATCTTTATTATCAAGTAACAATATTAATTGATAATATTCATAACATTAACATTGATGTTCACAATTTAACTTATCATGTTATTTAGAAGACTGATGGAATGGTCATGTGTTATTTTTTTAACATTGTATTTTTAAATCCCTTGATAACTAATATGATATTAATAATTATTTTGAATAAAAAATATTTTTAAAATATAATTTACTAAAAAATTACACATAATTATCATATTATATTCTTTAACGACATGATAAATTATTCGACTGTCAATATCGTATTATTATGTCATTGGCTAATATTATTACTTGATAACATGAAGTACAGCAAAAAATATAAAATTTTATAGGAACTTAAATTGAAAGAAAAAAAATTAAATAATCAAAATCAAAATGACCTATAAAAATAGGGACCAGAATGGTATTTTAGAAAGAAAAAAAAATTACCTGTACCTAACCTTATTGTTTGAATCTTTCGTAGATAAAAACCGATAACCAAGACCTAGACTTATTTCGTGGCTAATTCTTTTCCTAATCGTTGGTAATTTTATGGATACCCATTGTCGTTGTGTCCAACATTAAATTTGACCCACCTAAACTTAAATCAAATGGCCCAAAAAACAAATCATCAAGAGTCTTGCAATGTTGGACTTCGACCTGCACTAAGTCTATGGATTTTGACTTCCCGTATTTTTTTGTTTGTGCAATTAATTATTCACTTGTTTTCTATTGGGTTTCCTAGTTTTATTAGACTTGGGTGAAACGGGTGTTATTTTCTTAGTTAAGGATGATGCTTTTGAGTTGAATTATTGTGTGTACAGTACACCCATGCGATATATAGGATAATATTGACTTGAATATATTTCAAATTCTTAAATCTGAGGTCTGTGTTTTTAGTCTGTTAAATTAAAATTTAATTTTTTTATTTTTTCGCAAAATGTGGAAGCACAAACTTAAGTATACATTTGATTGCAAAAGTGGAAGCCCATGGTACCTTATTTATATTAATTATATCCCTATCATTACTAGGATATAAGGACTTAAAAGATTTTTCTCTTTTCTAAATAGACACATTATACAAAGTTACAAGAATTATATTGATAATTGTAAAAAAAAGGGAAAATTATAAAAATTTAGAAATTAACGTTTAAAAATTGTTACTTGAAGTTAAATATAAAAAAGTACTACAAATTATTATAAAAACTTTGTTTATCAAATATAACATATTAATAAAATCAAACAAGTTTTTCAACTAATAACTAATAACATGCCTAATATACGCTTAAAGTTGTTTTTGTTTTTAGTTCAATCCAGAGTTTAGAAATATTTAGTAAGAAAAAATTAATTTTTTATGAAATTTGATAAAATGTAACTAATATTTTAATTTGTGTTTTGAACATAATAAATATATGTTATATAATTAAAATTCATAATAAGTAAATTTCTTTGAATACATACATTATCTTACTATGATCAAAATAAACATTATATTATAGTTAAAAATTATAATAAATAAATCTCTAAATATATAAATTATATTTTAGACTTACAATGAATAATTTTTATTGTTATAAAGTTGTTTTTAATTATTGACTATATCTTCTTAAAAAATTATTGAAATTTAATTTAGAGAAAAATAAATAAAAAGAAGATAATTTGAAATGATTGAGAAATATATATTTTTTTAAGTTAATCACAAAGATAATATGTAAAATAAAGATTTAAAAAAATATTTTTAATCTATTTAACATAATTACATATTCAATTGCATGTTCAGAACTCAAATATATATAAGATAATTCATTAAGCTGAAGCAATCGTCCTCAGTTTATCTATAGTGGTATTTAAAAAGAAAATATTAAAAATAGTTAAGGTAATAATATTTTAAATTATGTATAAATAAATAGATTTATTCTTTAAAAAATGTAAACAATATAGCTGACTGGGCTAAACTACAATAAGGGATGTATTGAATCTAAAAGTGCGCAATGCCATATATATAGAGTAGAGAACTCATGGTTTCTTGTAGTGCCCTTTTCTCAATGCACAATATTTAATAGAATCTGAACGTGCGTAACGGCAATTATATTATAGTAAAGTGTATGATCGAAAAATCGAAGATAGAGTCCATCCGGAATAGTGTGGCAAGCAACGTGTTTACGTTCATCTGTGTTATACCTTGCATTATGCATATTATTCTTTTCCTACCAAATGAAGCTTTCCTGAACCACTCATACAATAATGTGGTGACTTGGTGGTGAAAAATATTAGAAAGATACTTGTTTTTTAAGAAATTAGAAAGATATTTTTAATATATCACTTTCTAGTAATTATATCAAATTTAATTACAGCATTTGAATATATATCTGCATTATATTTCAACATATTTATTATAATATTTTTAATTCTAATAATTTTATAAGATTCAAATAATATTCTACTTCCATTAGAAAGTATATGTGTTCTTTAAAAAGAAATCAAAGGGAAAAAGTACTTGAAAAGTTATAGATTGTTAATTAATTATGTTTTATTATATTAAATTTTAATCATCTCAAGATGCTCTCTTTATCTTTATTTATATATTTAATTTTTTAATTGCTTTCCTCTTTTAATATACTTTTCTTAGTCTAAAATAATTGTAAATCTAAAAATAATTTATATATTTTATTTAATAAGTTCAATTAAAATACACATTAATTGTAGAAATACTTTTTATATTTGTGATAGATTTATTGACTTTAATAATGATTATCTTAAAAGTTATATAAAAATATTATTGACTTTAATGATGATTACCTTAAAAGTCATCTAAAAAAACAGTTACATTGAAAATGCAAGTCAATTAAAATTTTGTTTATCATGAAATTTAGTCATAATAATATAATTTATATATTTTTAAAATATTTATAATAAATTTTAATTACATAAAATAAATATTTATACTGTGCATACTGACTAAAATACTAGTTCATACTTCATAGTAATAAGTATTTAAAGTATATAAATTATATTGTAATTAAAATTTATAACAAATAAATATATTTAAAAATCATTTTTTTTCTGGTTGTGAGAAATAATAATGCATGAAATGCATATCTAATAGAGAGAAGAGAGATCTCTCTACGTATAAAAGTGTAAGACTTCATCCAATCTCCTCACTTTATAAATTGAAGTTCACTCTCCTAACACCCACCTAAAAACCCTTATGATTTTAGTAATAATAATACACCCTTAACATGTATTTGATACAATCTCTTATGCTTTTGATATCAATTAAACGATTTAATTTAATTTTTTTAATCTCTATTAATTTATAATTTTCAATATCTTTAATTCTAACTTAATTTTTAATTTTATAAAAATATTAATAATTAAAAATAATAACATATAACAATATTCTTTGGGTTTTTACTTTTTTCTATAACAATTTTTATCCTTCAACTCCACTTGATTACTGATCTTACTCTCTCCATGTCATTCATACCTAACTCTTTCTTGTTAACAATGTAATTTCATTATTTATTTAAGGCTTAAATATATTTTTATATATTATATTTGATTTTATCTTTTTGATAGTTTTCCAAATTTAAATTTATCTTTTTAGATCATCAATTTTAAAAAAAATACTATTTTTAATAATCACTCTTGACTAATTTTTAGGAGTTTAAATATATAATTTGTGACCATTTTTCTATTACTAAGAGAGTGACTAATAAACTCCACATAAAATTTTAGAAACATTTCAGAAAAAAAAAAAAGTGTTGTGCCATTCCTCGTGTGGACAATAGACATGGTGCAGATCCAATCTGAAACCTCTTCACTTTAGTTAGCCGTAAGGCATAAGTCCTCTAGGAGGACCTTCATGTTCCAAATATGTAAAGATTAGTCATACTCAGTTACTCACTCTACTCTTCTTTTCATTTCAATTTTCATTTTAAATTTTGCCACCAAGTGACATATATGACATTGTGTGACATCCCAGACTAGAATTCGTATCCAAATCCAACCGCTCAATTATAAGCTTTCAAAGTTTAAGATTTAAGATTTCTCAATTCTAAAACAGAAATGGTTTAATGATAGCGTTCTAACAACCTACAAGTTAATAGAATGATAGAGACTCAATAAAAGATATTACTTTAATTTTGACTATACGCATTAATGATTTAATAAATAAATAATTTAGTACACGGAAGACACACATATCACGTATGTACGTATAATCTATATAGTATATAAGTATTATAAAGAAAATAATATTATTTGACGTCTTATATTTTTTTAAATATTTTTATCCTTAATTATTATAAACTAATGCAATATTTTATTTTAACTTAGTTTATATTTTAAAACAAGTAACATCCAACTAACTTTTAAATTCAAACATAGAGTGTCTATTTTTGCACCGATATACTAATAATATCTACCAGCCATCAGGAATTTGGATTTCCAACGGTAAGAGAAAACATGCATCACACAGTCGGATAATAAGATCAGTCTGATGAAGATCTGATAATTTTATAAACAATTTCAGTAAATTTAACTTAAAAATACTTTTAAAATATTGTTCATCTGATTCATTAGACGATCTACATTCACAACTGCATGATAGTACGGAATCCAAATCCGAGCCAATACTGATGTTACGTGACCATGAAAATGACACCCTTGGAACGTTATTAAAGAACAAGATTTTCAACCATGTCTATAGAAAAAAAATCCCACTTCGAAAAACCAAGAGAGAAAGCATTGTGTATAAATTAAAACGTTTGACTAAAAAATAACGATCTAAATCTATCTGATGATGATGATGTAGTACTGTATACATTGCACGCAACATGAATCCTCTCAAAATCATAAATGTTACAGTCCCCCCCACCCCCCACACACACAATTGACATCAACATCGTAAATAGACTGCACTTTGAAGACATAAGGGGTAAAAATGATCACATGCTCGAGGCGTTTGGGCATATGAACGTTTCATGGGGTCGCATAGTTGTTGTGGCCTAAATCAGCAAAGTATCAAAACCCTGGAGCCCTCAAAATTAATAGTGGACGTCTACTACAAGGACCCACCACAAGAGTCATCATTAGCCTTCTGCCAAGAAACTCCACTCCGCCACAACCATTAGACAGGACTTCACAAATTTAGAAATTTTTTACCACCATTCGCTCTAATCACTACCCTTTTATATACATATTTTAATCCAGCTATCATAATTCATAAGGTTTAGAAGAATTTATTTCAGTTGTTTCAATTGTAGACGCGCTCGGAGCATATGGGATTTCAAATTTGGAGTGCTTTTACTCTTGAGTATGTCTTGAGTTCAAATTTTAATCATATAGTTACATTAAATACGAGTATGTTCCCATACAAAGTTAAAAAAGAACATTTGATAATTTTTTTATTGAAAAAAAATTATATTTACAATACCAAAGTTTTTCATAAAACTTTTTTTACTTGTGTTCAATTGCATAGAAAGAAAATCTTATTGCTTATAATAATCTTATCTAATTCAAACAAAATTACATCTTATTCTTATTATATATATATATATATATATATATATATGTAATATACATCTGTTTATTTTTTATTCGTCCATTCTCGTTGTTGGAAATTCCACCTGAATTAATATTGAGATCAAAATAATATATAACATAAGTGGAATAATTAAGTCTCACCTTACAAATTAATTTTGTAGGTTAAGTTATTCTAAGATAATATCAAAATGTTATTATACTCTATTTTAACAATTATTATTGGCCTATCAATGCAAGCCACTATCCGATCATTTGTAGATGTTAAGTCATGTAAAACTTCACATGTCCTGTCGTTCTCAGGAGAAAATGTATTAAAATCTTATATTAACTAATGATAAAATCAAAAGAGTCTACATATGTGAGAATAAGAGTTGTTGGGGGCGTGGGTTATAAGAGGGTACATACACATGATATTTTTAATTTTATATATATATATATATAATTTTTTAAAGTCTATTTTTAATTCTATTTGATTTTGTGATTCCACGGGTAAATTAGACGAAAGAAAGAAAAGAGAGACCCGGGGGAAAGACATGCCATGAAATGTGAAACATAATGCCACATGCCTTGTCTTGAGCATCCATTCTTTGTACTTCTTTTTCCTGACTCATAAAAGTTGAAAGCAACCAACAGCCTGTCCTTATTATCCATCTTCCTTTCTTTCTTTCTCTCTCAACCTACTACACCACACTGAGAAGGGGAGGAAGCCCCTATATTTGGCAAAATAAAAATATTATATTATTTGGGTTGAACTTGATGTAACTTGGAGCATATCATCCAAACCTTTTTTTTTTTGCCTCTTCATTGGTGTCTTCCCCTCTCTCTCTCTCTCTCTCTCTCTCTCTCTCCTCCTTCTTGAAGTATCAACTTTCCATACATTATCCACTCTACTGTGTGCTCAAATCCATGACTTCATATTCTTTAAGTGGCTAACAGGTATGGTTTTTTGGGGATTCCCTCTCACCTAACTTACAATACATACTCTCTCCCTCATTTAATTAATTAAAAAATATATTTTTTCTCTAAATTTATACTATTACTCCATTGGGTACTGATGGAATCCATGTCAGGCAAACGAGTGGTCGGTGAAGGAAGAAGTGAGCATCATACTGCTGCTATTGTCTGCAACTGCAACTGCAACTGCAACTGCAAGTACTCTCTCTTCCCTTCTTTCAATGACTTTTTATTTTATTATTATTTTATTTGTTTTCTATTTTTATACTTGCAATTGCTTCATTGTGCTTTGTTTGGTAACCTTGTGAATTTTAATTAGGTTCCATTTGCCTTGGAAACTCTTCCCATACTTGACTCACTGTAGAAAGTCAAGACTTTTATTTAATTATGCATAATATTTTTAATTTAACCCTCTGATGCTGCTTTCTTCCTAGTACGGGCAAAAGCTTGTCCAATGTGTTTGTTTTATAATTGCCTGTTTGTGTCTGTCTAGTTTTTTTTCATGATTTTTCCTCCTCCTCCTCTATCATCTATCACTTTCTATTCTTGTTCAATTGGACTTTTACCCATGCTTTTTTTCACTTGGCATGGTAATTTAAGTTTGGTTAATTCCCCTTAGTGTCTCACTATTTATATATGTGCAATATTTAATACAAGCTCATGCCTTGCTCACTGCTTAATTTTTTGTTGCTCATCATGCAATTGTGAACCATATGGTATAACACATATAGAAGGACTTTGAAGAAGTAGAAGGGGGGAGGGGGAAGTTGAATTTTGTTTTTCTTTATTTTTTTTTTTGTTATGGACTGGAATTTGAAAGCACCTTCTTGGGATTTGGTGGATCATGTGGATAAGGCAACAGCCTTACAACAAAACATAGGAACAATGGAGGAGCAAAACAGATTTGGAGTTTATAGAATGAAAGGGGAGTTTTCTGTTGACTTGAAGCTCGGTCATCATCATGTGGGGAATTCTGGCACTGAATCAGCACTAGCCAACAAGTCCAAAGATGCTGCTGCTGCTAGTGGTGCTGCTTCTGCAGGAGTTTCCAAAATGGCATCTATACCTTCAGGGTCTTCTAAGAGAGCTAGAGCCATAAACAGCACATCACTCACAGTGTCATGCCTTGTTGATGGGTGCAATTCAGATCTTAGCAATTGTAGAGATTACCATAGGCGTCATAAGGTGTGTGAACTCCATTCCAAGACCCCAGAGGTCACAATTGCTGGCCTCAAGCAAAGGTTCTGCCAACAATGCAGCAGGTTTGTATCGTATCACATCTTATAATATATTTTTTATCGACAAATGTTAACTGTTAATTTTTTATTATCAGGAGCGATTGAACCTGCCACCTTTTTTTTTTAACCACCCAACTAATCTCATAACTCCTATTAATGAGAGTTTTGTTCTTTTGTTTGTTTGAAATTGAGTTCTAGATTGCTTGTAAGTTGTACGTAGTTTGTCCTCTTAATTATTGCTTCTTCTTTTTTGTGATTTTGCCCCCCCTTTTCTTTTCATTGTACCTTATGGACATTGAATTTGTGTCGTTTGCATTGCATCCGTATCCATTACTATTCATGTTAGCTTCACTAGTACTCATACGCGACCATATTACTTTATTTTTGTTTCTTCTCCAAATTAGCATCTTGACTTAGCGTCCTTTAGAAGTAGCAATTTTTTTACACTCCAGTGTTTACTTCCTTATTGTGAATTTTCTAAATATGGAAAATTTTCTTTATTATTATTTTATAAAAAAAATTAAAACATGGAAACAAGATTAACCTTATCAAATCAAGGAAGAGAATGTAGTGCGAGCAAGAGTATTTGAAAAAGATTCTCTATAAGCTAATTTCTTAAACCAAAAAGAATCTCAACACCTACGATCACATCAGTCTCATGCCAAAACAAAACCAGTTTATGATTAATTCACTTTACAAATAGTATTCTACATAGTTCTAACCCTTGTGTTTATGTTTATACTCTACGGATATACACGTTTTTAAAAGTTAAAACCAGTTCCCTTTGCTCTACAGGAAATTATTATTAGATAGTTAAGGAACATCACGTGTTTATGGTCTTCACCAATCTTTACTTAACATGTTATCAAGTTTTTCAATTCATGTGACATGTATTTTGTAACATTCATTTGATTACATGTCATATATATGAAACTTAATGGGGATCATGATGGTTCTGAAGCACGTAATAATTTTCCTATAATAACTGCTATATATATGGAGAAGTTGAAAATATCTGAGTGCATGGAACACAATTACAGAAGTTGACATATAATCTGAGAGAATGACTTGCCTGTATTGTTCTGTTAATATACCCTGTGTATATTGCTTGTACTTCTGGTAAATCCATGGTAAATATTTTTCACCTCTAATTAGTGTCTTGTGAATTTGGTTTTATTTGCTTGATTCCATGTCATATTGGCGTGCCTCAATATGCTTATATATCCTGAAACTTTTCCTTTTGGTAGGTTTCATTCGCTGGAGCAATTTGATGAAAGAAAAAGAAGCTGCAGAAAACGTTTAGATGGACACAATAGAAGGAGAAGAAAGCCCCAGCCAGAACCTCTCTCGCGACCTGGTAGTTTTTTATCGAATTACCAAGGTTAGTATAGCTTCTGGTTCTAGTTCTAACTTCTACCACATTATAATCTGAATGGACCCATGTGCATATATGCCCGCATTTCATTCAGGCATAGGTACTTTTCAGTCTCAAAAGAGTAAGAAATTTCATGTGGAAACAATGCACTTAGCTATATGAGTGCGCTTCCCACATAGTATGGCTGATTTGGTCCATTTTATGTCCACTCTCATGACAATCTAGTGGCCACTAAAATAGTATGTCACTACATAGGACAATTGAAAAAAGAAAAACATTTTGAGTAAACTCCCATTTGCTTTAGAGTGTATGCAGCAATCATTTTAATCTTTGACTTCACAAAATTCTTATTTTTGTTGTCTATTTTATAAATAAGTATTCACAAAAAAGGGACAAAATTAAAGTAATTAATAAAAAGATTAAAGTAATTAATTCTTACAATTTCAAGAATTAAAATGAGTTTGTTTAGAATATTCTCCGTTTGAGAGAGGAATCTAGACTGTCATCCATAAGAAATTATTCATTACCTATTGCTGAAATTAATATCTTAATTTTAAGGCATCTAATATTTTGCAAAATTTGTAGACGACACTCTTGACAGCTTCACAGCTGCAGGATATTAAAGGATTTGGCACCTTTAAAATGAGAAAGTGCGCTTTAGAAAATAAAAAGTTCACTAAAAAAATTCTTGGTGGATATTATGATAAAATTAAATACATATATAATAAAATATAAAGTTTTTTTTTATTTGACAGCAATAAAATATAAAGTTAATTACAATCTTATTAGTTGACTTTCTAACTAATGGCACTTTTCTCATTTAAAGAAGTCAAATAATATTTTTTTTTAACCAACCTTGCTTATTGTGTTCTCAATCCCATTTATGGACATCATACCAGATTCACCTTAAGAAAGATTTCTCATTCCCATACCATACTATGATGTATTCTTGATAATTCTGGGAAACACGCATACACATACAATGACACTATATTTTCACATTTTTGTTAATCCATCCTTGAGATAAAGGGCCAGTTTGTTTAAGCTTGTGTCATTTAGTTTAATTTATTTTTTAAATAAGTGTTTTTTTAATAAATAAGCAGATTTTTGTCTTTCTTATGTGTTTGTTTAAACTGCTCTTATTTACTTTTGTTTAAGAAACAAATCATATCTCTGCATCTTTAAAAAATATCTATTTTAAAGCTATTTTTTTAAAGTATACTAACACTTCAGAAATTCAATGTTTCAGGCACCCAATTGCTACCCTTCTCAAGTCCACACGTATATGCTTCCACAGCCATGGTGAACCCAGCTTGGAGTGGTGCACTTGTCACTTCCTCTGCAGATGCTAGGTTGCACAACCACAACCACCACCACCACCAAGACCTTTTTCTCGGATCTTCTCACAAAGAAGGGAAGCAAGTAGCATTCTTACACAGCAACCATCATCCCTCCACACTCAGCAACAAAAACCCGCCACCTTTCCCATCCCCTTCCATGTGCCACACGCTTCTCAGGACCAACCCTCTATCAGAAACCTGCGGCGGAGGAGCGAGAAGCAAAATGTTCTGTGAAAGCTTAACAACAACAACAACAACAACAGCAAGTAATAATAATAACAACTCGGTGCATGACACTACTCCTTGTGCTCTCTCTCTTCTGTCATCATCACAGACGCACACACCGGGAGGGAATGGTTTGAACCAAATGGTACAACAGCCTCCTCCTCCCTCAATGCCCCTCATGATGCAGCCCTTAGGCCTGAGCTTGCAGGATAATAACAACAACAGCTTAGAGTCTGTGGATCATTGTTCCTCCATGTATAGCTTGGCTTCTGATCATCATGGATCCCACTGCAATGAAGCAGCCCCTCAACTGTTTCCCTTTCAATGGGAATAGAGATAAGAATTATTCACACTTTGTTCATTCCCCTAATGAATTCTTTCCCCCCCAAGGACTAGTTAATTATTTCTAATTTCACCCTCCCGTTATAATGAAGGCAATGCAACGCCTATGGACAATCTCATGGTATTTCTATTTGTATCTTCAGGAGAGAAAAAAAAACTCAATAATTTTACATAAGATTCATAATATATGGGAGCTGTAAAAGGAAAGTGTATATGTGTACACCTCTAATGGGAATAATGTTAAATGGTAACTGACAAAATTTAGTTACTTACATGGTAAGTTCCAATCAAGTCCAACCTATTGTTAGGTTATGGGTTTGGTAATTTTAAATCCGATTCTTATTTTCATCCAATTCATTCTACTTGATTAAGTTTCTTTTTTATTAAGTCCGACCTCTTTTTGTTCTAATCTAGTATTATGATGGTTGATAATTATATTAGTTATATTTGTAGTTTCTAATTGTAATTGTGAATAGATATTATCGTGTTTTGTTGAACTTAAATGTTATAAACTATTTTAAGTAACAAAATTAATTGACGTGGCATAACGTGATAATGTAACATAAAAAAACAAACAATATTGTAAGACAAAGTTAATGATACTTGCATATATAGTGGTTAATAAGCTCATGATACTATTAATCACTTGAGACAAAGTTAACCACATTAGACATAAATAATCTCAAGATACTATTAACCACACATCAATAATCAATTATTAATTATTGTATACAATCATGTTCATTTAATTAACTATATTTATACGTGTAAATAATCACATGTTTGAATGAACATACGTTTTTCTTTTCCTATATAAAATAGGTGAAATCCGTGAGAGTGTGACATGTGTTGTTGATCATTGTAGTCTTTCTTTAAAACTAAAGTGTGTTTCATTTTCTGAAACATGCAAAACACATGCATAATAAAAATGGAAATGATTAAAATAAACAAGAGGGAGAAAAATCATTTTTTTCCACAAAAATTGGGCACCATAAAAATAAGAATTTAATCATATTAATATCTTTTATATTGTCATTAAATTACAAATTAACGTACATGATAATTTTTTATTAACTTTGTAATAATTATTTAAAAGTTTATTTATTTTTATAATAACTATTTAATAATCTTAGATTATAATCCATAAAAAATAAACTTTTTTCTTCAAAATATCATTAATTGAAAATGTCAACCAGCACCTTACTGAACAACGAGCATCCCAATAATGCACAACAAATAAATAATAGCAACTCAGTTACATATGTTACTCATATTAACTATCCTAATACTAGTTACAACACAAAAAAAAATCCTCCTATTACAAAATAAACATGGCAGAGCCTTGGACTATTCTTTGTGTCCTTTAGGATCAATACTTATCTACTAGCAACCTAAGTCAAATGAAGACGATCCAAAACAACCTAAAACGAATATGAGTAAATCGGTGTTGTGCAAAGAAGTTTGCTTAATTAAGGCAACAAATATGAGTAAAATCATACTTTCTCTAAAGAAACTCTAATAGTTTGGAGACTATTACAAAAGATGTTTCTAGCAAATTCGTTTGAAAGGGAGAAATGTATTGGAGAAGGGATAAGAACCTAAAAGGACAAATAAACCAAAAAAGTGAAGGGCTAAAAAGTGGTAGTAGTGAAGAAAGGAAAAAAGAGGTGCTTCTCAAGTTTTTTTCTTGCACTCTTTTCAGAATATTTTTTGACCTTCTGGATTGGTCATTCACTCATTCCAGAAGGCAAAAACGGAGTACAAGAAACTGGGAAGTGTTGGAAGCAATAGCCGATTAAAAAGAAGACAAAAGAGTCCACGGTGGTAGTAGTGATAGATTTCTGTTGGGCCAAGGCCCAAGATGTAGCCCATGTGCGAAACGTTCTGCCGTTTCCTCCCCGTTGTGTTTTGTTGGAGCGTGATGTTGGCGCAGAACCGCAATGGAGAAGCCATGGTCGTCGTCGTCGCGAAGAAAATCGAGCACGAAGGTGAAAGCTTCAACCGATGCCAACACGAGCCTGAGCATGCTGAACGAGGACCTTCTTCAGAACATTCTAGCGAGGCTTCCTTCTCTACCCTTCGCTTCCGCAGCCTGCGTCAGCAAATCATGGAACTCTCTCTGCAATCGCATCCTCTCTCGCCCCAAGCTCTCCTCGGCGATCTCTCTCAATCCTTCGCTCCCCGTAAGTCCACTTTCTATCTAAAATTTCACTCGTTTAGGGTTCGGTAATGAACGACGTCGGTTAACGTTGTGCACTCGAACAGGATGCTGTCAACGAGGTTGTTCACAAGGTTCTCTCGGAGCCAATTCGACCCCATTTTGCTATTGCCAATATAGGAGCTGGATTCAACACTGCCAAGACTCTTGGCCTTGTAAGAATTAACACCTAACACCTCTTTTGATTATTTTTTTAGGTAGTGTATTATGCAATTGACTTAATGCTTATGTTGCAGATTAGACAGTCTTTGGGGTTCAATATTCCTGTTATTGTTACCGTGGCGAATGGTATTATGGGAAAGGATGCTGTAACCGATGAGTTTAAAGAGGTTGGGTTTTGATGTTTGTTTTGTTTTTGGGCTAGAGATTTGCTGAACTCGAGTAAACGCAGGGTGGTTTATGTAGGTCAAATGGGGTGCCCTTTTTAGCGGCTTGGGCGAGGAATCATATACGAGGTTTATAAACGAAGGCTTAGTTTTGACTGTTGGGTACTTGCCTGGATTGAAAGTTGAAGCAGTGCCGTTGCGACGGCCAACAAAGGTAGTGTAGTATATTCCCTCTGAGAATTTGGACTTGTGCATTCTCTGAAAATAAATGTGATGTGAAAATAGATAGTAAGACATTTTGAAAATTTATACTTGTACAACCCAAGCTAGAGATGGCTCACTGAAGAAAGGTGTTAAAGAATATAAAATTAATATAACAGTAAATATTTGGCTGTCTTGCATTGATTTTCGCATTATTAACTACACAATTTACAAAACAGAGGAGTCCCAAAACTAACATTATGCCTATTTGATCCTCTTTTAGCATCACAGTTAGCATATTAGATGGCCAAGTATTTTTTGGGTTTTTCATATTTGTAAATGAGATGCTATAGTCATGCTTTTTCAAACTCTGAACCAGAAAGGCATGTTAGGCACTAGTAGTGTGTAGCCCAACCAGCAAGAGGCACTGCACTTGCCTCACCTCAGCTCCTTAGTTGCACTCTTTTTACATCTTTTGACTATGTTGATACAATATATATTTAATAGTTAAATTAAAATAAGGCTTTGCTTTATGCTTTTCCATATTTTTGACATCAGACATCGCAAGCAACGTGGGTTGACAATTTCATAAAGGATATTAAGGAATATTCAGCCTCTGTCTCCAGTAGCCCTTTCCCTGTTGGGATTATATTGTTTGGAGTAAGTTCATAGCTGGACACTTATTTACTAATTTTGATTTTATTTTATTAAATTTTTAATTATTTATTTCATTCTGGTTCTGTTTCTAACACTCTGATTTGGCTGCATAGGAAGCAAGCAGTGACATGAAATTGGTTCTGGAGAAATTGGGTGAGTGATACTTATATGCATATATTCTGTTATACCTGTTGTTATTATGTTTCTTGAGTATGTTTTTGCTTCATATTCTCATTTACTCTGTACTTTATCAGGAAAAAATTAGGAGGAAATTTGGGTTTTGCTTGGTAGACTATGTTATTTATCTGATTATCTCCTCATTTTTAGTGTGTGATAAAAGAGTAAAGAAGGAAATTATTTCTTAGGGTTTATATACACATTGTTTTATTTTACTTAAAGATATCTCTGCCTGCTTTCACTAAAATATTTTGTTTCAAAATGTCTATGGGATACATAATGGTAATTTGATACTTGAATTTAGATGGAGCAACTGTATTGTAATGCTGTGTTGGTTCTGCAATTGAGAGCATGACTTCAATTTACACCCAATTACCACAGGCTTGCTTTTTTTCATTTTTTTTCTTTAAAAAAAAAATGATGTTTTGTTATTTTTCAGATCATGCCATGCCTGTGGACGTGGTCATTGTAGGTGATGAGAGAGGATCTTTTGACTTTGTACACAAAAGTGGGAATGATTCTAGAATCATTTGTAGTAAAAAAGGAAACATAGAAGCTGTTGCTCTTGTATTTGCTCAGGACAGAGACAGGTCTTTGGGTACGTCTTGTTATCTTTTTGGTAGCCCTTGCAACCTGATGCATGAGATTCATGTAACTGCTACAGTGCATACTACTCTATTTCATTGTTGAGGAATGTATTGTCTTTTATTCCTCGAAGGATCTCAGGGGTGACAACTGTTGTACTTTCATGAATATATATAATTTATGCTGGAGAAAAATGTATTGTTGATCAAATACATTTTAAAAAAACATAAGTGAGGATTCCCTTCAAGTTTGATTAGACATGTCTGTAAATATCTTTTATTTTGCTCTCTTGAAAGCGGATAGAGACTAATAACGCAATTGCTTTTATTGTTGTTATCTTTAAAAACTACAGTTTGGTTTATTTATTGCTTGGGGGAGGGGGTGCTATTGGGACCTTGGTGTGAAATTGAACCCCCTCAAACACCAATGATCATTGGTTACTTGGGGAAGTGCTATGTTGCATAGGTATAGGTGCATGCAAGTATCCAATACAATATGATATGCATAGTATAAGAACTGTAGAAGCCCCAAGAAGAAGAGTAGATTAGATGGAAGGTATCCCAGCTTAGCTACAAGATGTAGAGGGAGATTGAGAAATAAGTTATTGGCAAAACAATTAAGAAGGATTTTGAAGTTAAAAATTTGTCTATAGACATGATTTACGACATAACATTATGACATTGTTTGCCATGTAATAGACCTCACCCAGTGGGAAAAGGCTTGGTTGTTGATTGATAACGAGGCCTTGACATGACCAGAAATGAAAGACAAGTGGAGAATGCAAGTACAAACAAACCACCCATTTGGAGAGTTTACTACAAGCATGGGTATAGAATGTAATTAACTGCCAAAAGGGAAATAATTGTTAGGAGTGGTAGTTATGACAGTAATTGTCAGAATGTAAGAGTCAAGAGTATAATCACTAACTAACTAACTAACTCTGCATATGCTCTCTCAGTCCCAAACCTGGATAAAGGAGGAGGGTTGGTTTAGGCCCTTAGCAGTCAACATAAAACTTATTCTAATCCCAAACATGGATCACTCATGATAGATGCTAATACTCTTATGGTAGTGAATATTGGGCTTTAGTGGGACAAGAGAAAAAAGGTGGGGGATAGGAGAAATGAGAATGTTAAGATGGATTCATGGTTCATGTGATTCATGTAGCTAACCTCACTTAGTAGGATAAGACTTTCGTGAATTTGGTTTTTAATTGAACCCAATGGTGTCTTGTGATTCATGTAGCTAACCTCACTTTGTGGGATAAGACTTTCGCTGTTGTAGAATCAATAACTACTATTAATCAGTTATTGTTAGGAGTATGGCCATTTTGTCTGAGAAAGTTGGCAAAAATAAGTGATTATTTCTCCAAAATAAGCTGAACTAAACACTCTTGACAATATCTTATTATATAAAAGCTTAACTAAATTGTTTACCCAAATGTGTCTGAAAAACAAATTAAATTCCTCCACTTGTTTTGTGTATTGATTATGAGCTGGTCAAGATTGTAAGTGTCATAATATGCTTTGAGAGAGATAATTTGTGGGTATTCACACACACAAGAGAGAGCCATGTCAAAATACAATTGCTGCCATATCATACAAGTATCAATATCAATATTGGATACAAATATGTCACCAATTTTGGAGTTTCCATGCATCATAGGAGAGGTGCCACTAGTCTAAAAAGCTACTGTCTATGACCCTGAATTATTTTTTCATGCTTCCTTCTCTTCTTTGTGCTGCCTTTATTGTGTGAACAAGTTGAATAATAATCTGTCTTGTATATTATTTTACTATCCTGGTTGTTTCCAGAGTTGCATGGCATGATATTACACTTACGAGCCTTTTATTTTATTTTAATTTGTTTATTGCAGTTTTTAACAAGTTACTCATCTGTGTTATGGATTGATTTCGCTACAGGAACTATTAGGTTTCATGTTGCATTGTCAAATGGTGTTTCAACTGTGGGTCCCAGATACAAGGCAGCCTCAGTTAAATCAAACAATGCTGATTGTTCAACATGGCTAACTGCTAGGAGGGAAGGGCAACAGGAAAATCTTGACGGTCAGAGTATTCTACTTGATATCAACAATTTGGTGCGCAACTATTTGCATATTTTTGGGCAAAATTACAAATTCATTTTGTCAAGGATTTTTTTTAGTAAAAATTATTAAGAACTAGTCAAATTCATTTTTTCCTATATATGGTTTTTATTTTGTTAACTTTAAAAAATGTGGCAGCTGGACAATCATATTGAGTCTCCTGATTTGTACATTGGGGTAATTAAACATAGGAAATTATCCACTGGAGCAGAGAAGCCAATGCCAAGAACTTGTATTGCATATCATGGAGTTGTGGGGTATGATATAAAACTGTTCCTGTGTAGATGTTCTACTTCCAATGTTAATTTTTTTATTTCATTTTATTAAAAAGACTGAATTGGTAGGAAGATATTTTGCTACGACTACCTTTTAATGTGCTATAGCTTATAAATTATAATTAATAATCCCATTATGCCATCCACTTTCTCATTTTCAATAGCTGATAATAATTTTGGTTTAGCTAGTTTAAATAATAGGTGACGAATTACAGTTGCTTATAAGCAGATCAATCAACTAAAAGGTATTGTAGTCTAAATTTACAAATTTTGTGAATTGTTGAATTTTTAATGTCAGTCTTGAAAATTCAGTTTATCTTTCAAGGGATTCATGTGTTATGTTGATAAACCATGGCAGGATTGGCAAAGTGTATAATTATATCATTGTACTTCAGATTGGATGTTGGGTGTATGGAACTAGAAGCTACCATTGTTGTTTGGTGTATTTACAATTGTAATTGTTACTCTGAACACAAATTCTTTGAAAAAGACATGCATGTATGCATGATTTCCTACATTCTTTTTATACTATCCTATGTGACATTGATTCTGTCCAGAATGAAATACAGACACACACAAGACTTTTGAAGATAATTAAAAGTATAAGCTATTTTTGTGATAGATGGTATTATTTTGTTATTTAAATAATTCTTTTGAAATTACTGTTTGAGAAAATGGTGCCCAGACAGAAACAAGGAGAAAGATGCTTGACATTTGAAATGAAATTGGTATTAGCTTTTCTGACAGTCATGTAAACTTTTTATATTGGTTTCTTTACTTGTGGCTTGGACATGGCCCATTAGATAATCATTTCGTTTCCCTAATTTCTTGTAAAATTATTGGTCTACTTGCATAATCCCTGGACCTTAAAACTAAGTTTACCAGAGCCTCTGGCGAAATTGTCACCATTGGTGTGATTTTTTCCTCTTATGTGACCCCTACCCTTCCCCCATTTTATTATAAGCAAGCAAGTTATTGTAAACAACCATGTTCTTTAAAGAAAAGGCTAAATTTTCATGTTTTGGACAGAGGTGATGAAGAGTATCTATATGTTGATGGCATTGGCATAAAAACAGGAGATTTCTTTCAGTTCTACTATTCAGATCCTAATACTGCCTTAGCTTCATTAACCAAGGTCCATGATGCCCTCAAGAGTATTCAACTGGAAAAAAATTCCAAGAGTTCCAAGGGTGATGGAGACAACGCTACCAATGTTTTTGGGGGTATTGTTTTTGCTTGTTACGGCCGTGGTGAATCCTTCTTTGGACGTCACAATGTTGATAGCTCTCCTTTCCTAGAGAATTTTCCAGGAGTGCCAGTGTCTGGAATATTTTGTGGTGGAGAAATGGTGCGTCCTTGTACCACTGTGATTGGTCAATGTGAAGGAGCAAGCCCCATTAGTTGCTGTCTGCATGTTTACAGCACTGTCTACTTAGCAATGTCATATACTCCTCCCACTGTGGAACATTAGATGCTGTTCATATTTTTTTTCTTTTCAAAATGTAAATTTCTTATTAAGTCGGATGCCTTTTTTTACCATCTGCCGTGCACATGGATCTGAGTATCTTTTGGTGTATAAGATATTTTATAGTATTTGATGGTTATGGAATTTTTGCTGTGCTATATGAAGTTTCTGTTTATTGTAAAACTGACTTCACACCTTCTGAAGCTTTCGTTCTAGAAATAAGAAGCTTCACAGGATGTAATTTAGGTTACTGTTTCTTGTGGGAGCCTTGTTACTAGGGATTGCTGAGTGTTTTGTAAACGGTTTGGTCTTAACTGTCAAACGGGTTCAATGTATTGAAGCACTCGGAATTATGAATGTGAACATACTCCTCCGAGTTGGTTTTCAACCAAAATTGATAAACAAACGAGCTTGGTTTTTTAAAAGACCTTAAACATTATCCTTTACGTTCTCTCCTTGAGGACAAGTCTTCCATGATACACGCAGAAGTCTCCATAAAAGGTCCTATTATGTCATCTTAATAATTGTAATTTTATTTGTTATATTTTACTTGAAAAGTGATAACTTTAATAATTTTTTAAGAGACATCTTTTAAATAGATAATTATAGTTTTTCTTTAAAAATTACCGTTTTCATCATCAAATATTTTATCACCAACATAAGGCATCTTTATAAATTTAAATTGTAATAAAATGTAATTTTAAATAGAAAAACATTTTTCTTTCTTTTTAGGCTAAATTATACAATTGTTCTCTTAATTATAATTAAAATTTTAATTGATTTCTTCCATTATTAAAAAATTCAATTATGTCCTCTAATTATTTAAAAATACTACAATCATATCATTTTTGTTAGTATCATTAGTTTGATTGATAGAAGTTGTATAAATACATATTTTATATCGGTCGTATCGATAATCAATGTAAAAATTTATTGTTTTACATTATGTATTAATAATTGATTTAAAAATATATATTTTTGTGATGGAAAATGAATGATTGTAGCATAGTTATATAACCCGGTCGGACCGAGACCCGGTAGGTTAATCGGTTTGGGTTTGTAGTTGGACAGTTTATGCAAGCGACCCGGTCAAATCCGGTCAAAATCGGCCAAACCCGGCCTGTCCAACCAGTCCGGTCCGGTTCAGTTTGCTTTTTTTTTGGAATTTTTTTATTTTTATTTAAAATTTTATATTATTATCAATTGTTATTTTGAATTTTAGAGTATAAATAAGTTTGTCTTATTTAAATAATGTTAGTTATATACTTATATACAATAGATACATATATAAATTTAAATTTTTAATATATACCGGGTCAAACCGGACCGATTACTGACCCACCGGTTGGACCGCTGACTCACTACCTTGACCGGGTCAATCACCGGACCAGATTTAATAACACTGGATTGTAGTGTTTAAAAACAATTAGAGAATTTGATTAAATTGAGGAAATCAATTGAAATTTTAATTATAATTAAGGAACTAATTTATAATTAAGCCTTTTCTAATATAAATTTGTTTGTTAAATATTAAATTAATAAATAAATAATTTTAAAATAAATTAAATAAAAAGTTATCAAAATTATATATAAAGGGGCTTATAAGTCAAAATTAAACCTCAAAATTTATAACCAAATCAAATTCAAACTTTACTTGACCTATTTAAAAATACCAGTCAAACCTAAATAATAATATTATTTTTTTCATAAATTAAGGTTAAACTTATTTGACTGGTTTGAGGTTTATATTCCTTCCTACTCTCAAACCAGCACTAATAATTAACAAAATCGTATTTACTAGTATAATGAAAAAAAATATAGAATTACCTTACGTACATGTCATAACTGAATCATATCATTCAGATAATAACCGTCTCCCTCCCTGACTTGTATTTTTAAGAACCGGAATCCTTTTATCTTGTACATGTTTGTTGGTTTCATCTGCTCTTTTTTTTTTTCTCTCTTTAAAGTGCTAAAAGTAATCTTAATAGAAAAGTTACCTTGTGCTGGTACTTATAATAATTTGAAATATTGTAGCAGAAGCTATTATTGTTGTGGTCTTCCCTTTTCCGAGCACCTATTTGGGTTATGTGGTGCCATGATTGTAAAACTCGGTATTTTCAATTTCATAGTCTTACGTCAAACAAATGTGGCTTTGCAAAGTCTTGCCTGATTGGCTGAGTGGTTAGTTTTTTACAATGATGTTAATAAAGGACTTTGACTTCGATGGTGTATTGGTTTGGGGTTGGTTTCATTATGATTCTACTGTCAACTTTACTTGATTGAAACACTTTTTTACTTATCATTTTTCTAAAGTCTAAGCAGGCATAAGAAAGTATAAACAAAGTGAATTCTGGAATACTTTTTTACTTCTCACACGACAGTTGAGCTTTTAATCTAGTTGGAGGATAATATTGTGGGTGGGACAAGCTACCTGGGGAGTCTGAAATGTAGGTTTGCTTGGTACCAAAAAAGATTAGATTGTAATGAATTGTGGTTTGCCTATATATTTCCTCAAGGTCCATCAATGGGCAAATATAGCTTGCAGTATTGTAATTCAGGCAGTTTGTACCCTTTTTTCTGGTCTACAGCAGGTATACCTAAGTAGATTCTGCCAGGGCCTTGTTTGTGGAGGAATTGATATACTGCATATTGTTGTTTAAGATTTAATGTTTGAGTTGATCAATAGATCCTTAACTATTGCTTTTGGCTAAAAGTACCCTGTTTTTAATTTTAATGCCTGCTTTTCTGGTGCTCTATAAGATAAAAGATAAACTCTTGGGGCATTCATAACAATGAAATTGATCTTGGTGATTTATAAATGCCACCTCAAACTAACCAGTGAATTGGTCACCTAACTAGTTTGAATAAGTTATGGTTCGGTTGTACAATTGAACAAATGCGAGTAAGTTTGAGTTGGTTCTAAATTGAATTGAATTAGTACGAATATTGGTGAAGCTGATATTGTGAAAGGTTCTTGTTCAGGAAGTTATGCTTATTCAGATGCATGGGCCTCAGCATATAGTGCTGCTACTGCTGGAGCTGAACTTGTTGCTGGCTTAGGCATATAAACGTACTTCAATTTTGTACATTTATATATGCGAGGAAAAGGTTAAAGCATTTTTTTTCTTCATGTTGGTTTTGTGCTTTCAGAAAATTGAGATGGGCATCCCTTGCTACTTGTATACTTGTAATTTTAGGATTTGCAGCCTCATCAACCCTGGAGACTGTGTACAATAACAAACAGCTCTGTCCATTTTTTTTTTTCTGACATCATGAGTTCATAAAATCAATCGACCAGGATTGAGTTTATTGGGTTAATGATCTTATGTGGTCACAGTATTTATAGTTTATCAATGAGATTTGAGTGACGTGTATGGTGTGGTGCTGTGTTATTAACAACCAACTGGAATAATGCGTAATAGAATGCAGAGTACAAAAGGAGTGTAAAAACACTACATATTCGTGTTTGGCTTGCATAAACAAAGCTTATGGTACAGGTTGGATTAGTTTTTGCCATATTTTCAATTATTTAAGTATTTGATTTCTTGCTTACCAAAAAAGGATATTATAATTGTATATGGTGAAGTGAAAAATTAATGTGCATGAGTTGATTTTTCATTTGATTATTTTATTGAGTGAAGTTATCTGAGACTAGTTCGAAAGCACCAAGATTGGCCAACATCTATGGTAAGACTTGGGAGTATCTGCAATCGTGCTCAAGAAATATTTATTAGTTAGTGTTACTTCAATACTTCCTCTTTGTTTTTATTTTTAAGGGAATAGTTCCTCTATGTTTTTTTTTTTTTTTTTTGACAAATCTGTTGTTTCCTGTTATGTTACGTTTAATTTTTTATTATTTTCCTCTATAATTTTTTTTATAAAACATTAAATATTGTTTTCAAAATTTATCCGTAATCTCTAATGAATAATTCTAAATTCTCCTGCATCATTCTCTTACAAATCCTCATACTACCCTTTAATGGTAAGTCAGGTAAATAATGAATGTGTCTTATATTTTTAAGACATTAGATCTATTTACTTTTTATTCAATACCTAATATTAAAGGTAGGAGGATTTGTAGGAGAAATAAGTAGGAGGATATAACATTAATCACTAATGACATCATATTTAATTACTCTATTGCTCTATAATTTTTCAATTATTTTTCAATGTTTATAAATTATGTTAATGGTTACTAGTATATTGAAATCAATTAAAAATTAGAAAGATGATTATGATGTTTAGAGAAATTAACAAAATTGGTGTTTTTTTCAATTAAATATGTTATAAATATAAGAATACTAACTAATTTCATAAATTTTTTAAATGTTTATGAATTAGTTAAAAAAAATTATAATAAAAAATAGAGGGACTTTTTTATTCTTGTGTAGGAGGCAGAGAGTGGGAGGAACGTTTCGTGACCGTGCAAACTGACCTAACATCAACAGGTCTGTAACGTTTGATCAGAAAATAGTGTCTGGCCCATCTGACCCTCTAAATGTAATAACCATTTTTTGTTGGTTTTAGGGCCCAATTTCCCGTCATTACTTCGTAAGGTTAAACATGTCTCTGCATCGGAAAAAGAAAATGCCTCTTCCCTTTTTCTTCTACTTTTTTTTTCTTAATTAAAAGCTATTCAAAAGTAAAAGGTAAAGCGTTACTTGGGTATAAATTGTGGTTATAAGTTTTAGACTATCAATTTCGTAGATAGAAAAAATATACTTAGAAAAGAAAACACTACTAAAGTTTAAAAGTATTAATTAAATTTTTCATAGAGATTAATTATTGATACTCACATCTTTCATATCGTAACAATGAAAAAAGCACTAACGGATTGAATCTGACAAAAGATATTGTAATGTAATACCAATCTCTTTTGAAAAATTACTTATATTTAGTGCTTGATTATGGATTTGTTTGAGTAAATTTTTTTAGAATCACCTTTAAAAAGAAGAAAAAAATAAATCATCTTTAAAAGAAGAAAAAAATAAGACAAGTTTTTCTATAAACAAAAATAAATTCTTTATTAATTTATTTTTAGAAACTTATTAATATAGTTTCTTTAAAAAATAAGATGACAAATGAATTAATTAAAAGTTATTTTAACTTATGATAAAATTTATTTTATTTTTTTTTCTTTCTAAAAGTAATTTTAAAGAAACTTATATTCTAAGTTCTATATTTTGTGTTAAAAAAGAATATAGAAGAAAGAAAAAAAAAAGTTTAAAGCGTGTGGCAGACTGGCAGTAGTATCACTTTGCTGTGCTCTCTTTGACCACAAACTTGCACCGACAGACAGCATCCCATAGCCTTGGTCGTTAAGAATGAAAAATGCCATTTTCTTTTGTTATTTTCTCATTTCACGGGTCACAACAATTTACATCTTAATATATTTCCATATGGAATTGATTTTCAGTAGTGTCCGGTGTTGCCCAAATGATATCAAAATTTGCATGCAAATTAAAAACAAATAAAATAAAATTACACGTTTCTCTTCATATGCATGAATCCCTTTGTCAAGTGCCCCACAGATTTGCCTTCTTCCCTTGTGCCCTTAAACGCGTGGATGTTTCCACTTTCCAAAGCCTTGTTTTTATTTTATTTTTATTTTAAATAGATACTACAAACATGTTGGGAAAATGTAGAAAGCAGTATGTATATTCAATTTAATATTTTATTTTAGTGTTAAGATAAAATTATTCGATTAATATATAATGTGATATCATTATACGGGAAAGGAATAAAATTTCGTTATTTTAGTGGCTTACTTATTTTATCATTAATCCATGGTAATAAGTTTCAGGTTGATTTCGGCGTTCACACTTATCATCATTATAACTTGAAATATTTTGCTATACCAGCTCAGCAGAAATTTGTCTTCCTGCATCACGAGACACAACTTTGTTTTTCAACTAAATAATTAATTTCACTTGTTTGTACATGCCTATAATATATATGTTTGGTCCTTATTATAAGAAATAAAAGTAGTAATATAATATAATTTCGTTACTTGGTATTGGATACGAATTTATGTATTTTATAGAAGGAGCTAAAAGAAATATTTTTCTCGCAAGAAAATATAGGTTAATTTAAAAGACAAAGAAAATTGAAGTATTCAGAGCTAAAATATACAAGTAGCCATAGTGCCATACAAAGATTCATGTACTTCATATTCCTCCAATTTTACCATTCTAACCCGCCTCATGTTATTTGGTCTCGTGAACCCAACTCTCTCTATATAACTTCAAGTACGTGACAAATTTTTTTTTTCTGCAATCCAATCACATGCATTATGTAAACGTCAGGAAATAAATAGATGATTTAAATTTAATTAAAATAATACTAAATTCTTTTGTAATATTTATTTTGTATAAATTTTCTTACTTATTAAAATGAAAAATTAAATATATTTTTAGAATGTTAAATACATTCACCTTTTCATTTAATACTTTATACGTACAGTATAATATTAAACAGTTGACAAAAATAAAAAAAAAAAGAATATAACATTAAGACTCTTAAACAGTTAAAATTACCAAATAGAAGCACAACCATTTAGTGCCTGATGAAGCACTTACCAAGTTCAACCTATGACAATTATTAATTGGCCATTTCATAATGATATACTATAACTCAAACTTTTGTAAATGATCAACATTTTTCGTGATTACAAAAACTAAAACCAGCATCATCGTTGTTTTGGAATTTAGGCTACGCAATCACATCGAGATGATTCTGTACAAGAAACAAATAATAAAGGCTATATAATAGAATTGTTCATTACTTCATATGATTCCCAAAAATAAAAAAGTATAAAAACAGAAGTGGACGTCTTATGAATCTGTGATCCCACTACGATAGTCGCAGAGCTCGTGCCACTCTAAGTTGTGTAAACTATTTTAAAAAATTAAATGACGTGACAATACGTGGTGCTAGGATTATTTTTGAGCTTATGTTTGAATGTTTAAAGGTGAATGAAATTGAATTAAATGAAATGAAATAGAAAATTAACATCACTTACTAATTTATTATTTAGATTTTTTTTTACTGGATTATTTATATTTTTTTATGTTAAGGTGATTTTTTTTCTTTCTATCTCGTATTTAAAATTGAAAAAGACAAAAAGATATATATATATATATATTAATATTAAGTAAAACCAAATATAATATTTGTATTTTATGGTTTTAATTTTCTATTTAGTTAAGAATAAAAATTTGTTATCAAGACCTTGACATATATAGGTTGACTGAAATTTACCTGAAAAAAGATAATTAAACAAAACTTAATAGAGTGAAATATAGATTGACACCGTGTATTCTGGGACGGAATAAAGAAAAACTATAAATTGTATGAAGGGTTAGATTGTTGTTATCTTTATGCTTTATGTGATCTATTTTTAATCATTTTCTTCTTCATCCCCCTTTCATTTCTCCCTTCTTTACTTTTATCTTTTTTATTTAACTTCCTCATATCTATCATTGGGTTCATCTATCACCAACTCTAATTATTTTCGATTAAAGGTATTGCTGATAATATTGATGTTGATGTTTTAATTTTAATGCATTATTAGTTGAAAGGTTTTTCTATTGTTACTTAATTAATTTGAAATCAATTCAAATATGTTTTAAAAATAATTGTTAGACAAATTAGTAATTTTTAATTATATTATAATCTATTATTTGATAAACACGGAATGAGAAACTTCTATACTATTAGAATATTTCAATTTAGTATATTGAATACATATGAAAGAATTCAAATATATATTAATGTAATAATAAATTGATAAACATATATAATAGTTTATCTGTTAATTCCTATACTTAATAAACAAAATTAGATA
>PYAF01000902.1:186023-196089 GCA_007407185.1 Glycine tomentella
TTCATTACATTTAATAAATATCATTTCTAATATATTATAGACAATTCAGTAAAAAAATTATACACAAAACGACTATACATTAAGTCAATAACATTAATTATTCTATTTATTAAATATAAAACGTAGCTAAAGTATTGTTTTTTTTTTTTACAAAATGTAGTCAAACTATTAAATATATGAATTATGAAGTAAGATTTATCATATTTTTAATATCTATTAAAGATAGTATAAATTATCAAAATTGATCAAGTGAGTCTAACTTTATTGGGGTACATAAATTGTCGTAAACTTCCTAAATTTATTTTTAATTTTTATGGATAATTTTTTAACAATATTAAATTTATTTGTATATAATTAAATTATGAGTTTGAATTTAATAAAAAAAACGTGATTAAAAAATGAGACATCGCTAATGCTTTGTTTGGTTGATAAATAGAGAGTGAAAAAGAAATATTGTGGATCACATGTGGTTTCACACTTTCTATGCTTTATTCCAACTCAAATATTTTTCATTCTATTTGTACTTTTCTTATCAACCAGAGCATAAATGTTTTAATTATGTTGTCTACTAAAAATTAATTATTAACAAAGTTAATAAATAATTCATACTTATAAAATAGTAACAAAAAATGCATTATATAATTAAATTTAATTAATTTTAATATTTATATTTTAAAAATATTATATTTATTAAATATGAATATAATTAAATTGAATGACATTTATTTTTTTGACCAGAAATTAAATGATATGATTAAATATGAAATTTATTAAATACGAATATAATTAAATTCAATGATATGATTAAATGTTATATTCATTAATTATAACACATTTAATAACTTTTTTATTAAATGTAACAATTAATTTAAAAAGTTAAATAGACATGATAAATGAAATAAATATGAAACTAAAATTAAATTCAGCAATTAATACTTATGTTTAAATTATATATATATATAATATGGATTAATAAAACTTAATATCCTGATTTATTTTCATGTTTTTTAAAGACATTTTTCCCCCTTAATTTACAATGTACCCTCCTCTCCCACTATTCTATATTCACTTTTTGTGTGTGCCTATTTTATCATTATTTTTATTTTCTATTCAATCTTTATTATCTCCCTTATTACTTTAACTTCTCATTTTTTTTATATTTACTTAAAAAAAATCTAAATACAAGCAATAAATTTCACGATTTTATGATAGAGAGAAATTCCTATTTAGTCTCACTACTCACTCACTAGTGCCGAAAGGGGAAGTAATCAAGTAACTCAAAAAAACTGAAAACTGATCCCCGAAAAAGAAAAAATAAACTGACCGCGCGAAAAAGGAGCACGTAAGAACGCAAAATAATCACAAAACGACAATTTCCACTCACATTCCATTAATTGCGTTACTTTTTGAGTGAATGAATGAGGGAGGCAAAGCACAAAACCACAACCAGAACCTTCTTCTTCTTCTTCTTCTGCTACCACTATCTATATATGAACATGAATCTATCTAAACTCCAACACAGTAACTGAAAACTTTCCCTGAAGCAGCACATCATATCTTGCTGCCAGTGTGCACTGTTTCCACATTCAGTGTTAAAAGCTTCATTCCATATTCACCACTCACTTGTTCATTCCACATTTAGTGTCAAAAAGCCTTTTGGATTACCATACCCATTTGGTAAAAGACCCCATCTTTGATTCAAAGAATGGGAAGTAGCAAACCCAGATCCTTCATTCTCCTTATTTTTGTGTTCCTTTCTGTTTTTGCAACGGCACAAGAACAACAGCAACCAATAAAAACCGTTGTTGTTCTGGTCATGGAGAACCGTTCCTTTGACCACATGCTGGGTTGGATGAAAGAGAGTATCAACACACTAATCAATGGGGTCACAGGAGATGAATGCAACCCGGTTTCCACCAAAAGTCCAAGAAAAGATTCAATTTGCTTCACCGATGATGCAGAGTTCGTGGATCCGGATCCGGGCCACTCATTCGAGGATGTGTTGCAACAGGTATTCGGTTCCAATTCCGGTTCAATTCCTTCCATGAATGGATTTGTGGAACAAGCATTGTCCATGTCTTCTCCAAATCTCTCTGAGACTGTCATGAAAGGGTTTAAACCGGACTCTGTGCCGGTTTATGCTGCTTTGGTTAAGGAATTTGCTGTTTTTGATAAGTGGTTTTCTTCAATTCCGGGTCCAACACAACCCAATAGGCTTTTTGTGTACTCAGCAACCTCTCATGGCTCAACAAGTCATATCAAGAGGCAGTTAGCAAAAGGGTATCCTCAAAAAACAATATTTGATTCAATGCATGAGAATGGCCTAGACTTTGGGATTTACTTTCAGAACATACCAACAACTCTGTTCTATAGGAATCTTAGGAAATTGAAGTACATATGGAAGTTCCATCAGTATGATTTGAAGTTCAAGAGGGATGCTAGAGATGGGAAGCTTCCACCCTTGACTGTGATTGAGCCTAGGTACTTTGATTTGAAGGGCATACCGGCAAACGATGATCACCCGTCTCATGATGTTGCACAAGGGCAAATGCTGGTTAAGGAGATTTATGAGGCTCTAAGAGCAAGTCCGCAGTGGAATGAAACACTTTTTGTCATTACATATGATGAACATGGTGGATTTTTTGATCATGTGAAGACCCCTTTTGTCAACATTCCTAATCCAGATGGGAACACCGGACCTGCTCCCTATTTCTTCAAGTTTGATAGGTTAGGGGTTCGGGTGCCAACTATTATGGTCTCTCCTTGGATCAAGAAAGGGACTGGTAAGCTCAAAATCTGCATTGTTTATCCTTTTTTAGCTTCTACTCTTTGTTTAAAACAATTATACCTATTTTTTTATGGTAGAGATGTCAGATAATTGTGTCCAATACTTCTTCTATCATGAGGACTATGGCATGTTTTTATTCTATTGGATACTACATTAACCTTTCCGGGACCATTGTCCTTTCTGCCTATGGGTATTCCAGTGCCATTACTTTGACAAGATAGCTTTGACTTTGAAATGCATTTAGTTGGTTGATTTTTCTTTTCTAGAGCCTACAACTACAAGACCATGTTTGTCCTTTTCCTTGTGTTTTGAGTAGAGTAAGGATTAAGGATTGTTGTTTTCTTGTCAAATTTAGTATGCAAACTACACATTGATTTTGAGCAACGTGGTTATATGGCTTTGGTTTACCTAATCTTATTGAGTGTATTTGTTAGATTCTGAAGCTTCAGCCTTCTTTTGATTGGTTTGACATGCCTACTAATTTTATTTTACTACTTGGTCTGGTTTCTCAGTGATAAGTGGCGCCAAAGGACCGGCTGAAAACTCAGAATTTGAGCACTCTTCTATCCCTGCAACCATAAAGAAGATTTTCAACCTTTCCTCTAACTTTTTGACTCACAGAGATGCATGGGCTGGGACATTTGAGCATGTTGTTGGGGAGTTAAAATCACCCAGAACAGATTGCCCAGGTATTCAATCCCCTCCTTATGTCAATTAGTTGAATTCATCAATAATAATACATTTAAATAGAATTACAACAAAGAGGAATAGCCTGAACCAAAAAAAGAAGGGAGAGGGGAGACTTTGAGCATGTTAGATTCCCTTCTCGCTTTTAAGTTTTAAAAGCTGATTTCTAAAACAACTCCACTCTAATCATCAATCAATTTCTCATCTAAAATCTATCCAAAGTTTCAAAAACAGCTGAAAGATGTTTTCTTATCTTCTATTTTCATTTTGTTCAACCTCTCTTTCAGTTTTACCATGCTTTGTGGTTTGCACCACCCTCTACTACTTGTCTGAGTAACCTTGTTTAATGGCATTTTATAGTCTTTGAAAAAAGAAACCAAACTCACCATTCATCAACTTGAGCTATGAAACTTACCCTATAAAAAGCTTATAATGTGTGTAACAAAGTATTGAGGCAGGTTTATATGTGTATTCCAGTGACTATGCCGGACGTGACACCTCTAAGGAGCACTGAAGCAAAAGAAAATGCTGGCCTTTCTGAGTTTCAGGGAGAGGTAGTTCAATTGGCAGCTGTTCTTAATGGGGACCATTTCTTGAGCAGTTTCCCTGATGAAATGAGCAAGAAGATGAGTGTGAAGGAAGCTCACGAGTATGTGCGAGGAGCTGTTTCAAGATTCATAAGAGCCAGCAAGGAGGCCATCAAGCTAGGGGCTGATGAGTCTGCTATTGTGGATATGAGATCCTCTCTCACTACTAGATCTTCAGTTCATAATTAATACAAAACAAAACTCAAACAGAAAAGAGCAAAGAAAGTTGTGTGCCTATCTCTGTATCTAATTATTATAGTTTTTAGGTTATCTGATAATTCTTGTGCTAGGTTTTGTTAGGTTTGTGAAAGTGAAATGCAGTAGAATGGCGTGTTTGATAGAAGGCCGTGCAAGGACGGGAGGTTTCTCAAGGTCTCTGTTTGAAAATAATTTAAGGATATTAAAAAAAAAAAAGAAAAAGAAAAAGAAAATGATGGTTTGGCTAGTGAGTAATTTCGAAATGGAAAACTCAAATGCTGTTGTACAAAGTACAAACACATAATATAAATGTAGCTCCATAATTTTGTTTTGAATTGCTTGTATTCTTATTTGAATTTCTTGAATGAAGCTGAATCGAGTTTGCTACATAACATTTTGTTTCTTTTTGGTTAATCATTTGATTCATTTTGTTTTACTTTGTAAATTGTAATAAATTTGGTGGTGGCCATACTGAAAGGATAGACAAAGGAAAAGAATTACTTGTTTCACCAACTGAATTGTGATGTCACAGATTCAACTAATTGTTGTGTGAAGATTTTTTTAATAAATTTATTTGATCTGGCATATTACAATCTGCATGAACCACGAATCAAATCCAACAAAAGTATTGGACAAAATTAAAAAAAAAAAAAATCAATGGTTCTTGGCACCAGTGTTGCATTTCGAAAAGCTCAATGGTAAAATTATTCCTAATGCAGCGGGGATTACTTAAATGTATTGTCTCACTTAAGGAGGTGACTTAAGAAAAGGAATAGGTGTGCATGGACAAAATGACACCATAATCACGGCGTATAAACAACGATTAAAAAATCAAATTCAACGACAAGTACTCAAGTAGATAGATACCAATTCGAAATTTCCAGCCACTCATATCAGCTTATGAAGAATGTATACATCTTAAGCCAATATCCCACTATAGTCAATAACTGTTTACAAACCCCACTTCCCACATAGAGGGGGAAATATAGTCCACTGTAAAAACGGAGTATTTGCAGTATACACAATCCACCAGGCAGGGGATAGTTATCCTTAAAATGTGAAAGGTCGCACGAAGAATACTAGTTCTACAACATGCAGAATTACAGTGAAAAATGACACCAGATCATTACCAGAACTCCTGCCACAGAACACTGAAAAGCAAGCAGGCACGATTGGAAATTTGTAAATTTTAGAATTGGAAAGTAAAGAAAACTGCAAGGAATAGATGCTTTTTCCAGTCAGGCCTGGACAACTGGACTCTCTTTTTCATTTTTAAATTGGAAAGGGAGGAAGAGTGGAGGATCCACTCCCCGTTCCTATCTTTTTCTGCTTTCAATTGGCAGACAAAGTTTTAAAAATATCTTGAAAAACAAGATACTGATCCATTTCCTTATCATTTTCAATCTTTAACTCTTTAATAAAGAAGTGGAATATACTTTTCACATTAAACTATGTAACCACCTTCTCATTCCATTCTCAAATATTCCTCAAAATCAAATAAATAGATCTGAAACATAAAATGCAGTGTATTCAGCAAAGGAACAAGCTATAAGTTGAAAAAATTGGTAAATAGGATCAAGTTTCATCTTCATTCCAAATACAAGCACCCTTCTCTAAACTTCAAAAGACAGTTGCTAGTTACAATTTATGACAATCAAATGAATGATTCCATCAAATAGTTGTTAGATATTGGCAGATTGCCATTTTATAAAATTTATGTAACACAAATCTACAAAATACAAGACATTGGATGAGAATGTGTTGAGAACTTGAGATCAACTGATGCAACTTCAGGTGGAAACATATCAAGCATTATTACCATTTACTGTAGTCTGAATCAGGTTTCCATTTTTTTGTACCACTCTACAAATTTAAGTACTCGTCCCAAACTTCAGGTTGAAAAAGGACTCTGCCATGTTGATATATCAGTGATAAGATCACGCAGTTGATCTATGAGTGTCTTCAAATGCAAGTTCTTGTTGGCAAGCTCCTACATTTATAAGCATAAGTTCAATGTCTACCACTGATACAATTAAAAAAAGAAGATAGCCTATCAACCATTTCAGTCCAGAACCTAAATATTGTTGCCTAAACACCCATGTGTGCCTTTTTTTCTTAAGATAAAGTGTTTTGCTAATCAATAAGTTTAAAAAATTTAATATCAAAAAATGACATTTAAAAAAAAGAAAAAAACCTAAAAACGTATTTTACTGTTTTCTAAGAAGCTAAAGAAGCTAAAAATAGAATTGTATCGTATAATTATTTTTTTAAAGCTAATACCAATGGGTCATAAATTGCTTCGGAAACAGGCTAAAAACCAAAAGCCCATAATAAGAATGTCATTACTCATTAGATTCCGTTAACTGTATCTTGACATAACATGATGCAAAAGTAGGTGTTTATGAATTCGAACAAACTAAAATCTGAGCCTAAATGAGAATTTCAAATCTCAGACTTTGTAAAGAACATCATCAAAGAATAGAGATAGAGAAAAAAACATTAATGAATTATCAAAGCCTGGTTCAAACCTACCCTTCTTAGAGAAGAGGCTCGCTCCTCCAACTTATCGATTTCAGCTTCACCAGCAGGGCTAGCAGCTGAACTGGCATCGAATGCATGTGCCTGCAATACTAACCACATTAGTTTAACCAGGAAACAAAAGCTTGACTTGACAAAATTTAGTTGTAAAGCTCACAAAAAGATGTACAGAAATGAAAAAGAATATGTGAGTGTGTCTACCAATATCCTTTAAGCATCAATTTACAGTCTACATTAGGGAGAGTTTGTCTATCAATATCCTTTAAGTCATTTTTTTTCACAACAATCATCAATAACTTCAAATTCCAGTTGATGGTACCACAATATAGTAGAACCATATTTGGCAAACTATGAATTTATAGAAAGTGATTTATCCAAGTCATTTGATATCCCCTTATAACTGTGTAGTATTTCAAGGATGTGTTTATCATTAAGTTTTTCATATAAAGCTCAACCCTGATTTTTTTTGCCCATATTTTTAAAATGACATCAAATTGAATCTTAGAATAGAGAGTTTGTATAATCTTTTAAATTCTATGAGAGATATCAAAGGAATTAAAATTGCAAATTCACAATCCATTAGCTAAAAATCTGGTTAGCAAAATAATAGCTAGTTCTTTACTATTCCAGGGTTTTTTAAGTAATTAAACAAGGTCAAATAGATGGGCAAAAGCCATTAACTAAGCCACTTAAAGCTGTAGTCAGCTCTGGAACACTTACAAGGGTGTATGCATTGGAGTTTTCATACTTTTCATTATATTAGTGAAGCACCATGAGTTAAACTTTTGTGGTTCAACACTCGGCAATTTAACCAGCAAAACTTACAAAACTGTGCCGTAAATTTAATCTCTTGAGCATATGCAGAAATCACCCTGTATGGAGTCAATAGGCACGATTTGGTAAGTTGAAGTAGTTGAGTTGCTGATTATTGAATTACAGTAGGTATATTTGTATTACCGTTGGAGCACATTGAATGTGAATCCGCAGTGAGACATGGATTCATGTTCAACTTGTTTTGAAACATGTGATAGCCCCAGAAAACAGACTAAATAAAGGTTCTGCAATTGACCTATAGTTGACAGGAGTTTCTTACATTTTAGCCACTACATATTGAAGCACACTTCATTTTTTAGGATTATGTTTCTGAACTCTGATCTAAAGCCGTTTCAGATTTCCATTCGAGGTGGTGGACTCCTCCCAAAACTGCCTGCCTATTCTCCTTTGCTAATAAAACACCGACATTTGAGTTTAAACCCCTGGTGCCAACAAGGTGCTTCCTTGGCATCAATGAATGTTGGAATAATCAAAAAGTGATAGGTACCAATTTCAAGGTGGAAGATCTTATTTTTAATGTATCCAATGAATATGCGCATGAACAATTGACAGCCACAACACATCCTAAATATCAAAAGTTGGGTTTTCAATAGTGCGTGATAGTGTTGCAATAGTGCAGTTGCGACGCAGAGCAGCTAGGTGCCACTACAGTGCTCACCATTGCAGAATGCTTCAATGTTGCGGCCACTTTTGCGGCAGAAATAGCGTGGATTGCAGTGGGATAGAGCTGCGATGCTGAGATTCAAAACAAATCTCCTAGGCACAAAAGTCAAAACAAATATCTTATGACAGGGTACCCAATTTAATAAAAATTTGTGTTAATGCATCTGTCCTTGAGTACAAAAATCAGGAACACTATTCAAGAAATTACAAGCCTTTAACTGATCAAAAGCTGGTAGAATTAATGCAAAAATGATAAAAAGAATCATTTATTGGCATTGTTCTTCGCATTTAATAAGTAAACTAAATACAGACAGTAAAAAAATTCGATCTCATAATTACTAAGAAGTGAAGTATTTGAGTTTAACTCAAGTATTTCATACTGAAGGAAATTTCCTCCATTTCAAGTACTAGATTTTGAAATCTTTTCAGATCTCAATCCAAAGAGAGTTGGACTACAGTAGTCACTTCACCGATTTACAATCCAATCCATCGGATCATCCTTTTATATTAACACAACATTTCTGCACCATTTATTTCTCACCCTCTCACATTTCAAAGCAGTTTATTGCATCTATTTTTGGCACATACTAACCTACCCAGAGTTCACAAAATCCACCAATCAACGAAATCAATTGACTAATGAAACATTTAACAAAACTGAACACATTTCAGAACAAAGCAAGAGAAAGAAAAAGAGCGAAATTAGGTACTACCTTCTGGGAGTTAGGAATGGCAGTGAGAATGGTGCGAAGCGCGGTGACTGCCTTCTTGTATCGGGATCGGGCCTGTTCGAGGGCGCCTCCGGCGCCGGCAGCGGCGGCGGTGGCGTCGGCGTGGTGGTTGGAATTTTCGGAAGTGGCGTCCTCGCTGGGGGAGGAGAAGGCGGAGGGAGAGGTGGACCACAAAACGGGGTTGCAGAGCTCGTCGTTCATGGAAGAAAGGATCTGGAAAGCGTTCTCTATAGTTTCTTCCAAGTACTTCTGCCCTTCCATCGCCAACTCTTGCGTCGTTTTGGATAGTTGTTCTTCCATTTCTGAGCGCCAAAACGTCGTTGAGATTCAGAAATCGTAAAACCTTAACCTTTTATATAAAGATTGAAAATACTACCAAAGAGGCCAGCGATAGAACAGAACACACTCAAGCGAACAACAAAGAACGGCGAAAAAAATTGAATATAAATAATTTAAAACGTTGACAGCGGGATTCGAACCTGCGCCACCGAAACTCGGCAGATTTCTAGTCTGCCTCCTTAACCACTCGGACATATCGAATTTCTTCAAATTTCGCCCATGCACAAATGGTTTTACTATTCTTATATTTTCTTTTTCCTTTAAAACTATGAAGATAAAGTATTATAGGTGGTCCATGAAAATATGGATTGGATTTCATTCTTATTATTGTTCGAGAAAAATCAGACACTTAATATTATTTCCGTTTCTGTGAATAAAGTTAAATGGGAATATTTTTTTCCTAAATATAAAAAATATATGATCATCTTTAAATGCATTAATTATTAATTTTCTTCTATACATTTATTTATTGTAAAGATTATTAATGATATAAGTCATATTCTTTGGTGAAAAAGTTATTCCTTAAAAAATGAATAATGTCATTAAATGCAACCACTACTTAAATCATTTGATTTAATGGGTATTTTTGGAATAAAATTTAAATTTATGATATTATTAATTAAAGTTAATTAAATTAATTACTTTTATTAGTCTTAATGAATTACGTATTTGTTTTTTATATATAGAAATAAAGGTAATAT
>PYAF01000902.1:196189-223026 GCA_007407185.1 Glycine tomentella
ATAAAAGTGTTAGAAAATGTAATGCTAATACTTCTCGTCTCATGTACAGAAAAATAATTAATTCCTATAGATTATTCTTTGTCTTTAATAACATCATTTGGAAATTGTTAAGGGTCAAGTTGAAACATTAATTACAACTTAAACAATTTTTTTGTCTTCTACATGGTTGTTAAATTATCTTTTATTTTTTTTTATAAATTAGTTATTAATTGTTAATTTTTTTGAGAAAATCAAATTTTGATTTTTTTTCACTTTCTTCTCTTTTTTACTACCCAATCAACTTTATATCTTCATCCTTTATCTCTTAAAATACCTTAATTTGGTCCTATAAGTTTTATTTTGATTCGTTAAAGTTTTTTTTTCTAGATCAAATTAGTCTTTTTATTAATTTATTATACAATTTAGTTAAGCGATGAATAAAAAATGTAAGAGAGATATGATAAGAGATTAAAATGATACTACTACTCTTTAAACTTGGATTAAACTGAAACCTAAATTTTATATAAGGAATTAAAATACAATTTTATAATAGTTTTTTATTTCTCTTTCCGGAAGTACCTTAGACTCGTTGAACCTCTGAGAAAGGATCAACTTCCAAAGGCTGGAATTAACTTTGGTGCTGCATGGGAAGTAAAACTAGAAAGAGAAAATGATGGAGCAAAGGTAACAGAGGGTGGAGAATGAGTCTGATGAGTAGTCTTCTACCTCCTCTTGCTTCTTCTTACACAAACACAGTTCCTAAGCTGAAAAATACTCACACTCCAAACCTTGTACTTGGACAGAGGGTCCTACCTAATCTCCTCTCTTTGGCCCTTGCTGTAACCTTAGCCTATCCTTTACCATCTCATGCAATCCCAGCCCTCAATTCTCAACCCCCTCCAATCTCCCTCACCACTCCCTTTTCTCAATCCAAGAATTTGGAGCTTGGACTTGAAAATGGGTATGTAAATTGTAGACATTCTTCATGGCATGCCCCTTTGGCCTCAAATTTAGAATCACATTTACTAGAATACATGTTCTCAGCCTCAGAATTATGCTTAATTTGGGAGCATATAGTGACTTTATATAATGTTGTTTCTTATAGAAATGGATTGCACGCTTGATGGTAATACAACTGTTTCTTATAGAAATTGTGTACCACTTCTCCTGCAGAAAAATTAGACCTTGCCCATCAATCAATCCAGGTTGTATATCAACAAATCCCAAGTCATCATCTTTTTCGTTTCCTTGGCTTATTCCCTCAAATTCCTCGGATGATGCTATTCAGGTTTCTAAAGCATTCCTTAAAACAGTCAAAAGTGTCCTATATTTTCATTATCTCTATTTTGACTGTTTATAATTTTCTTGGTGTGCTTGTTTGCGTGTGAGTTGTGTATAGCCATTTCTTATGTACATTTCCTATGTTTTCTAACTTTATATTATTATCCTTGTTATTATTATTATTATCATCCAGAAACTACGTGAAGCAATCCTGAAGACCCAGAAAAATGTGAAATTTCAGCCCGTGGAAGATACTCCAGATGGTAATACAAGCTTAGTGCAACCTGCTTTATTCAGGTTTAGATCAATTTAGAAATGATAGCAAACTAGCAACAGAATAGGAACTTATAGGGATGCCAACTAAATAATAAATATAGAACAAAAGGGAGAGCTGCATTTTTATCAGATTGTGGAACTAGAATCGGGAGGGATTAAATCTTAGTTCTTAGATGTTAGATTTTAGATTATTGTATCCAAGTCAGGCCAATTTTTTAAGAGATTAACAAAAGTGCCATCTTGCATGCCGCAGGGCATAACTTCACTTTACTAAAATTAATATGCAGGTCAATATCTACAAGCTGAAGTTGATGGAGGATTTGGTAAAGATATTCTTGAGTTTCTGGTGAAAGGTGATGTGGTTGCATACAGGTGTGTGGCAATGAAAGTAACTTATGTGTACCCTTTCACTACTGCATTAGGAGATTCAAAGGGTCAAGAAGCAAGACTGAAGCAAATCAATGACCAGTTGGGATGGTATGCTCCAAGTTTTGATTCCATGGAGGAATAGTGTTGTTTCGTTCTTTCGTTGGTTTAGTTCTTTGATTGGTGCCTATCTGAATCCTTAATGCCTTTAATGTTATATTTTGCCTCATTATGTGCAATTTTATGGTTTTTGCAACTTAATATTTTAATGCTCAATAGTCGTAGACTCACCATTGTAGATTTTTTTTTTATCAATTATTCTATCAGTCAGTTTCTTCAACCATTTGTGTTAGCTTTTGCTGCATTTCGCCTAGCCTAATTGTGTGGTAATTGCCTTAGAGCAGCTGGGAAATATACTAAAGATATGTTTATTCACCAAATTTACTTAAGGTAAAAAAGACTCTCTATGAGAAAAATCGGAAAATATAGCAATTATGGTTGTTGTGTCCAGCCAAAAGTAAAAGCATTAAACTCAGCACTGTAAATGGTGGAAATTTCTCCACCTGTGAAGGAAGTTTCAGAGAGAGGTTAAAAGCTACATAGGCTTAGGGGTGCATGTGTTTGAAAAATTGCACTGAATTGAAAACATGGTGCAACAACTTTTTGATGCTTTCACATTTGCATTCTGCCTCTATAGTGCCTGTGGGAGATGAAAAGGCATAAGAAGCTGAAACAAAAAACAAGACTTTTTGAGAGAAGTGAAAGCTTCTAAAAGTGTGAAAAATAGAGTATTAAGTAAATCTTGAGTGTGTGAGAAAAATAAATCAGCTTTAGTATCATTTTTATGACTTCTAGTATTTGGATTGAAGTAGGTCTCGTTAATAAACACTATATTTTGTAGGGTCTTGTTAACCAGTGTTTTTAGGACATTTGTTAAAGAATTAAAAGAAAAAAATATTTATCATAAAAATCATAGGAGAATATAAAAAAGTTATAGAAAGCACAATTTTACGCATTTCAATAAAAATCTCTCTCTTTTTAGTTCATTAACCAATATGCTAAGAGCACTGGTTAACATTTACCTATTTTGTATTTCTTATGGGAAAGAGTATTAATATAATGAAATATTTTTCATAATTTGTCTTGTGGTTTTTCTCTTGGTATTGAGGATTTTTCAATTTAAAATGTTAATGTTCTTTTTATGCTTAAAATTTATTTTATTAAATGAGTTATTGTTTGTCAAACTCCTTTGAAATGTTGAGTTACACCTGCAAGCTTGTTGAGCTCAAGAATGGTACACCCTCCCCCTTAGTTTGAGGCTATGTTTAGTTTCAAGAGAACTTCTACAAATTAGTTTATGCATAAGTTAATTTTATTGATTATTGAATTGTTGTTCTTCCATTTCTCCTTCAAATGAACGGGATCTTACTCTTTCTCTTCTACTCCCTCAGTCCCTCTTACCCTTCTCGAGTTTTGTTCCTGCATTTGACATTCACGGGCTATTAGTTTTTGTACATGTAAAATATTTAAATAACATGGCATCTTATAATTTGGCTCCTTCAAGAATCTGATGTTAACTTCACCTGGAGAGTACTTATTCTTTCATTATTTGATTCTTTGAAGTTTATGATTTATGTTGAATTTCAACTCTAACATTTTAGCTTCAACTTGGGGAGTGGTTCTTACTTCTTATATCCTCATTTGATTCATTGACCTGAAACTATTTGAAGTTCGTTGAATTTCAATGATAATAGTTTTCTTATGAGTATTTCATTTAAAAGTTAATATCCGTATTAAGTAAAAAAATTGTGGTATTAAAATGACATGAATTGAGATTTGAGACCGAAAACAAAGGACAGTACATTATTGTGGGCTATCTAATCTAATGGTGTGGTGGATCGTGTATTTAATTTCCCTCCATATTTTCTAGCTATTTCCCGTCTGGCAAACTCGTCTGGTGTAGCTTTTGTTAGAGGTTTTTTAGGGCAATTGCTTCGTGCACCTTCAATGTTGCTCCCTGCATCTTTTTAAGCTTTCGAAACACCTATTTTGAAATGTAAAATTACATTCTGGAATTCCGGAATGGGTGCAGAAAGCAACTATGCAGGTGCATGCAGGAAACAATTGCCGTTTTTGAGTTTTGGGGCTTTGGTTTCTTCTGTTTTGTTTATTTTTTAAAGAAAAAAACAACTAAATGCTTACTGTATACTGTATACTATATATTAATAAGAGATTTAAGGTTGTGTTTGTGGTTAAGTGTGAAGCCGTGAAGAGAAAGAGGAATAGGCTGCGAAATTGAATCATTCTGCTAATAAAATTAATAAACTAATAACTAATATTAATTTGATAAAAAAAATGTATGTTAGTAATATTAGGATAAGTGACTCATTTTCCAACAATAAATAATTATAATTTTGCAATAAATAATATCATTATATATTTTTTTATCTGTGTTAGTTTTTTTTTCTCTCTCCAAATATTAAGTCAATCTTATAATTCCAATAATACCATTATATCTAAAGAGTAAAGTTTTTGTGTCAATTCAGGCCCTGTATTTTTAAATTAAATACAAATTTTCGTTTTATTTTATGTCATGTAATTGTTTGCTAGCCCTTTATTTTATTTTTTATGTTTTTTTCCCATCATTGCAAAACGATATAGCTTATACACACATGTATATAATACATGAGTTAGCCAAATAGGTTGGTTGAGTGACCTTTTGAGTCACTTATATATATAAATGTGTGAATTAAACCTAATTATATAATAGATATGTTTAGATAAATTTACTCGTAAATACTTGTGAGGAAAGAAAATAAAAAAGGTAAAATAGGTTAAGTTTCTCTCATAAGTTAAAATTGGTTTAAGTATTTTAATTTTTAAAAATTAAATATGAAAACTTCTATAAAATTAACTGTATAAGTTAATATAAATTTTAATTTATTATAGAATTTCATTTTATTTTCTCATTTTCTTCTCTTACAAGTGTTAATAAAAAAAAGTTTATCCAAGTAAAACCAAGTTCTTAAATATAATTGATCTAGACATCTAGTACGTACCCAAACTAACTATTCAACCAGTTTACTAGTTCATCACTCTTTGGTCCAAGATTAATAAGTATGAAATTTTTTATTATTCGTTAAAGACATTAAGAATTAATTAAAAATATTAATTTAATCTGATATATAAATTTCAAAGATAAGTTTCACAAAATGAGAAAATACTTGATTATGTAAAAGAAAAAATCATACAAAGTTTCTCTGACTTTTTAAAATGATTCAAAATAATTACGTAGAAATGAGAAACGAAGTAGTAGTATACATTTAATATTTGGTAGTTTTCCGTTTAAAGACGTCTTTTTAATGCGTAGTCAATATCAGTAATCACTAATCAGTAATATATTAAAGTATCTATAAGATATAATTAGTTAAATAAATTACTCATCTTAGATCTGTGAGTCCTGTAATTAATATCATATATTTTAAAAAAATTTATACAAAAATTTACTCAAATAATAAAGTTATTAAAATAAATGTTTAACTTGAACTACATTAAATTTTATAATTAAAAAATAATTTTATAATTTATAAGAATAAATTAAACAAGAATTATTTATATAAATAACTTACTTAAATAATATACTATTAACTTATCTGCTTCAAATGATAAAAAATTATTAAGTTGTATTACTTAATTTTAATTTGAAGCAGTAATTACTTTGGAAATACTTTTACATATGTCAGGGTTACCTGTTTTGAAAACACTTTTTTCATACGAATTAAGTTAGACTTTTTTTTTTTTATAAGTAGTCAATTTATGGCCCCACATCAATAACTTTGAATCTCATTATGAATCTATTTTGAACCTAAAAGAGTTGATATTTTTGAAAATCCAACGCCATATCTTCAACTCTCGAAACTTTTTCTTCAGGAAGTATCATATTTTTTTCATGGTAGAAAGCGAAGGAAATTAATATAATAATAATAATAATAATAAATATCTTGTTGAAAGTACAAAACTGCCATCACTGGTATGATGTAGACCTGCAAATATCCAATGGCTTGAAAGTAATTAATTCCAAGGGATTTTTTTTAATTAATTGGCAGATATTTTCATTTTCATCTTTACAAAATGGGATTGAAATTTTGGGCATTGACGACGTGTATAATGCCAGCGCATTAATTTGATTTGGAGGACAAAAAGAACACATTAAAAATTAAAAACACGAAGATAAAACTCTCAATCACTTATACTTTTCCAGCCTCCAGTTTTTCTGTCATTTTCTCCTAAAGTCTCAGTCCTTTATTTAAGTCATTTTTTTATAAGTAATAATTTGGCCGGTCGATATTTGTCTACGATTCTTATTCTCGTTGTAATATCATTTTATTTTATAACTTAATAAATAAATATTTTATTACGTATTTTAAACCCTGTATTATTTTGGTCTCTAAAGTTTTCCATCACCTAATTTTATTATTTTATTTTTTTAGATTAAGTATAAAAAATTGATCATTCTATTACTTTCTTCTTTTTTATTAGAAAATTTGTTAAATTGATTCAATTATTTCGAGTCTTTTCTGTTTAAAACAGTTATCAAATTCTTCTTTAATGTCAGCAAGACACTAATTTTCCTGTTCTTGAAAGTTGAAACCGTATTTTTCCGGTTACTTGTGTATTAGTAGTATTATTTTATATTTTATTATAAAATTAAAATTTTCTAAGTCAGTTTTCATTCTTACTAGAAAAATTTACCGGCTCAAAAATTTTCACATACAAAAAGAACAAACACTACACGTGTTGTAAGGAAATTGAATTCAATAACATCATAGTTATTATTTCATAGTTCAAATCTAACTAACAATCCCAAATATTTAAATAAAAACACAACTTAAAAGTTAAAAGTGTTAAATATATATATTATTTTTATTTTTTAAAAAAAAATAGCACGCCGACACAATTTTTCCCCGTTTACGTTTAAAATAATAACGTGTCTAATGCATGCATCAATGAATAGTGGTTTATTTCTGAATACTTTGAGGGTAGTTATATTATCTATAATAATTTTATCTGATTTAAATAAAATTCTTCTCATAAAATATATATAATTTAAATTGTTAAATTTTTTATCAGCTAAAAAATTAGTTTAATTGTTTAGTAAACAAATTTTTTAACATATTTTTTTATAATTTCTACCATTTTTTAAAACATTATTTAAAGTAAGATTTTTTAAAACGTTAATTTCTAATTTTATATTTTTCTTATATTTTAAAAATAAATAATAATTTTATTATTTTACACTTTTTAATTACTTCAATTACTTATTTCATCCAATATTTATAATTTAATAAATTAACTTTTCAATTTTAATTCAACAACAAACTTTTGAATTAATTTTATAGAAGGTTTCCTAAATCAAAAATAAGGACTAATGTTCCTTGTACAATGTCATTTTCAATGGGGGAAAGGTAGGGCAGCACGTGACGTGACGTGAGGAAACAAGTGAGGGTCACAAATTTACGTACCAAACTACCAGTTCAAGATAATTAACTGTACCTATTATATGTCAATATGAGGTGCGATTGATAAGCAATAAGCAACAACCACTCTCTCCTATCTCACACTCACCTTCTTCTTCAAAACCAAGGTACATATTATAGAATCCTTAATTTTCCTAAAGTCAGAATTCAATTAATCAGGTGGAGATGGTTTCGGTGAATGAGAAACTGAAGGGGTTCGTGGGGCACAGATGGGTGGTGTTTGTGTGCGCGATGTGGGACATGTCGTTTGCGGGGACATCTTACATGTTCGGGAGTATATCGCCGGTGATAAAGAGCAGCATGGGTTTCAACCAGAAGCAGGTGGCGTTCTTGAGCGTGGCTAAGGATCTTGGTGACAACGTTGGTCTTCTTGCCGGCAAAATCAGCCAATCTTCCCCTATTTGGGGCCTTATACTTGTCGGGGTCGTCCAGAATGTTGTCGGCTATGGCCTTGTTTGGCTCATCGTCACTCACCAGTTCCCCGCTTTGCCTTTGTGGCTGGTAAGTTCAATTCAACAACCAATCTCTCTCATCAGTTTTCTCTATGTTCTGTTTACTTTTATTAAGGACGTGTTTCTCTTCTGTTTGTGAAATCTTCCATTTTTTTTTTTTGTAAGATTTCATGGTTTTCTCTACTATTCTCTCCGACACAGAGGAAAAATATTTGTCTCTTTACATCAAAACTAGTTACTGGTTGGTAGATCGTGAACAGCTTTGGATCAGTGCTATTCTGTCTCCCCAATCCCTCTGGTCTTGTTTCCAGATATATACGATTCTTTCCCCTGTTGACTTTTGCTGTAGTCCCTTCTATATTACTGCTATTTTCTAATCACAATTAATGTTTTACCTCAAATCAACATGTGAAACTAAGTTAGATATTTCAACACCCAATCTTTTTAAACACCTATTTACACTCATCAATTATCTTTATTTCTTTCTACCTATCACCTATAATACCTATCATTTTTTTTTCTTTTATCACTCTCTCACTAGATGTCGACTAACATGTTATGTGTCTATGCATTCTTCTCCAACTCTAATAACGACCCATCCTAATAAGAGAAAGAAAAGGTTTATCTGATTTTCATAAAAAAAGGCCTATCTAATTAAATTCCAGCATTTATTATTTTGTGGCAAAAATAATTGATCATTAATTAAAGGTATTTTAAAAAAATAATACACAAACAATTAAAAGAGAATCTTATATAAAAGACACAATTTTTTTAAAAAAAATCTTATAAAAAGACAGGAGTACCACATACACCGATACACGTATTATATGAAAAAAGGTTTTATGAGTAAGACTTTCGAGTGTTTGGATAAACCTTAAAAGGAAGAATAAAATATGTTTTTCGTGTGTTTACAATAATTTTTTAAGTTAGTCTTTATATATACAATTATTTTTAATTTAATCTTCACTCTGTTACTTTTGTTACATTATCTTATCTATTAACTATAACATAATGAGTACATATGAATTGAACTAAAAAGGAGGCATACCTACAGTGACAATACTACATTCTTTTGTTCTTATATGTGACAATTATTTCTAATTCAGCCTCTATGCTTAACACGACTATATATAAACCAATCACAACTTAATTAAAATCCACTTCTCCTTGCTTGAATTGTTTTCAACATGATTGATTACATGTTGGGTTGTGCTGCATGTTCTCACACATGCAGAAACTTCAGTTTAATTTCATACTGGTAAAATTACATGTGTTAACCAGGCTCTAATTTGCAGCTATGCATTCTAATCTTTGTGGGACAAAACGGTTCAACATATTACAACACAGCAGCACTAGTTTCTTGCGTGCAAAGTTTCCCCGAGAGCAGAGGCCCTGTGGTGGGGATATTGAAGGGCTTTGTTGGCCTAAGTGGCGCAATTTGGACTCAACTAATAGCCATGATCCAACTCCCTGACCAAGCCTCTCTCATTTTCATCATAGCAGTTGGACCTGCAATGGTTTCATTAACCTTCATGTTCATCATAAGACCGGTCGAGAGTTATCGACAATCTAGAGCCTCCGATGGGACTGGCTTCATGTTTATCTACAGCATTTGCCTTCTCTTGGCTGCTTACTTGATGGGAGTTTTGTTGCTGGAAAACATGTTTGATTTGGACCAAAGCACCATCACATTGTTTGCAGTTATTTTGATCATTCTCATACTGCTTCCTATCATAGTTCCCATTCTATTGGTTTTCTTCTCTGGATCCCAAAGTGCTGACCAAGAAGCCCTCTTGGAGCCACCAATGCTTGAAGCAACTAAGCCTAATAAGCATTTTGTTGGGGAGAGTAGTTCTAGCACTACCAAAGTAATCAAACACATCGAAAAAGAGAAGAATTCTTCGAAGCTAGAGGTGCTTCCTCTGTCATCAGAAGGGCCAAGGGACGTTTTTCAGTTTCAAGCTAGACTGTGGCAAGCTGTTACCAAAGCTGTGAAGAAAATCAAGCGAAGAAATGGGCCACATAGAGGAGAGGATTTCACCTTGTCACAAGCAATGGCCAAGGCCGATTTTTGGGTCATGTTCTTCTCTCTTGTCATGGGCTGTGGATCGGGCTTGACAATCATAAATAACATGGGTCAGATTTGTCAATCATTGGGAGACAACAATGTCAATGTTTATGTGTCGGTTATCAGCATATCCAACTTCCTTGGTCGTGTTGGTGGCGGCTACTTCTCAGAGTTTATAGTCAGGTACAATCTCTACTCTTCTTTAGAATTATAGTGTATCTTCCAAGAATATACCCCATTTTAGCTGTTGAAACTTTAAATACCTAGTACTTATTTTAGTTCTTTACAAAACCAATTTTTAGGCGATCTAAGTTCAACTAATTTTCATATGACATGTAATTGTGTGTTATCAATTCTTTCTCGAAACTGACAAACTTGAAGACATGTCATCTAGAGATTGGCTGGAAGTCTGGGATCATAGACATGTGGTGGTATGAAACTACCTAATAATTTTTCCTATTTTTATCCCCTCAAATTGTGATTTTCTGAATTTACAAAAGGATATTTATCTTGACAACAATGGTATATGAAGTTATGAATACCTCTTATTTCTCTTTCTTTTCTTATCGCATCATATCATCTATTATATTTATTTATACTTGTTTTTCTTCTATTCATATCTACACTTTTATCTTGAATCTCAATTCCTACAAATGACATTTTACAAATTAAATTTCATGGACTAAAGTGGGAATTACTTGTGTTTATGTTAGAATCTCCCACCTTGAAACACATAATCCACATGTGTCTTATTGCGTGATTTTTTAAACAGGAATTTTGGGTACCCACGACTTGCTGCATTGGCAGTGATTCAAGCAGGGATGTCTTTGGGACTTTGCTACTATGTATTGGGTTTGGCTGGTCAAGTTTATGTGGTGGCCATATCCAATGGTTTTGGATATGGTGCCCACTGGTCAATTGCTTTAGCAGCAGCTTCAGAGCTATTTGGCCTAAAAAACTTTGGAACTCTCTACAATTTTCTCACCGTGGCTAGCCCAACAGGCTCTCTCTTTCTATCTGGATTTGTAGCAAGCACAATATACGACTATTATGCGGAGCAGCAAGTGAAACACCGAGTGCTCACGGGAAATAACAATGACTTGCTTCTTTGTGAGGGAAACATTTGCTTCTCCATCACATTTGGAATTTTAGCAGTTGTTTGCTTATGTGCAGCATCTTTGAGCTTGATCGTTGCTCACAGAACAAGGAAATTCTATGCACAGCTTTATGGAGAGTCTCAAACTTAAAAAGAGGGAGCAAGCATAGGAAAACTTACAACAGTTACATGTTCCAGTTATCAAGGGAATCAATGGAGTCTGGAGAGTCTCACTACGGTTTGAATATTGTGTTTAATTGTTGTGTGTATATACTTTGCCTGTCTTGTCTCTCTTTTGGGCTCATAAGTTTAATATTTGTTAGAGAAATGCTAGTAGTACAATTTTTTATTACTTTTTTTTCATATACTCTTTTTTTGTTGGGTGAAATTCATGTGTATTCTTTTAGTACGAGTTTCATTCTTATTTGATAGGTCCTATTTATAAATGAGTGGGAATCACATGAATTTTAACCGATAAAAGAGGGTATCAGAAAGATAGTGCTAGAAAATTTGTTACTAGCACTTCTCTGTTTGTAATATTTTTTCATACCCCGCTCCCATGTTGATTTTATACATGCTTGGGAAGGAAGACTTGTTATGAAACCAGTTACCTGTCTATGTTATGTGTGTTCCCGTGTATGTAAGGGCATTTGTTTATTTGATTAGCTAGATACTGCAGATAAGTAATAATCATTATATTAGTGTAATATTAAATCTACATTTAAATTTGTATGTTTATCCTTGGTTTCTTTTAGGAAGATACTAGCATGGTAGTGTGGTGATGTACAAATTGTTATACATTTTTTTTGTATGTTATTTAACAGTTTTTTTTTTAAAGGTCAGATATGATTTATAATACTATCAGCTCTTTGCACAAGATGTACCAAAGCTAATTTAAAAAGCAAATTACAAGAAGGTAAGAAGCTACATGTAATTGTTGTCTGCGATAAACAACAAAACTGCACAAAGAATAGAACTCAACACCATATACTGCATCTATAAGACAGAACACGTGCTCCCTTGTGTCCTCCACATATTAATTCAGGGTTTTTATGAATATGATATAAGTGTTTTTTAGGGTTTCTCTATTGAAAATATAGTTTTTTTTTTTTTAGTAAAAAAGCTCTCAAAAAAGAACTTTTAGTCTTGTATCCAACAAGACTCTCAATCTTGATTTCTTTCTTCTAGACATGACTGAGGTGAACTCCCTTTGCCAAATGCATATGTAACTAGAAACCAAGAAAATAGAGCTGTAAAGATGATAGAAAATCATAACATTAATGTAATAATTGAATTGATTTATGCATTGGTAAAATATAATTGAGAAGCTATATAAAACAGTAAAATATAATAGAATTTATTTAGACAATTTGTTCTGAAAAAAGTCGAACCCACAACCTTCTGATTCCAAGTCAGACGAGCTAATCCGCTGCGCCATCCGGTCCGTGTTGCAACATCTAACTCTTTTATAACATTTAAACAAATTAACATATCCTCTGTTAACTATCACTGCTCTAATCAATAAAAGACATACATAAAAACTAGCAATCGTTCAATGATTGGCTGATGGAACAGACCAATTCTAAGTTTAAACAAAAAAACCGAAAGAAAATTAACAATCATTTAGTGGTTGATGGACTTTCATAATTAGCATAAGTCAATCTCAATAATTTTGACTATTTATAATTTTCTTGGTGTGCTTGTTTGCATGTGAGTTATGTATAGCCATTTCTTATGTACATATCCTATGTTTTCTAACTTTATATTATTATTATTATTATTATTATTATTATTATTATTATTATTATTATTATTATTATTATTATTATCCAGAAACTACGTGAAGCAATCCTGAAGACCCAGAAAAATGTGAAATTTCAGTCCGTGGAAGATACTCCAGATGGTAATACAAGCTTAGTGCAACCTGCTTTATTCAGGTTTAGATCAATTTAGAAATGATAGCAAACTAGCAACAGAATAGGAACTTATAGGGATGCCAACTAAATAATAAATATAGAACAAAAGGGAGAGCTGTATTTTTATCAGATTATGGAACTAGAATCAGGAGGGATTAGATCTTAGTTCTTAGATGTTAGATTTTAGATTATTGTATCCAAGTCAGGCCAATTTTTGAAGAGATTAACAAAAGTGTCATCTTGCATGCCGCAGGGCATAACTTCACCTTACTAAAATTAATATGCAGGTCAATATCTACAAGCTGAAGTTGATGGAGGATTTGGTAGAGATATTCTTGAGTTTCTGGTGAAAGGTGATGTGGTTGCATACGGGTGTGTGGCAATGAAAGTAACTTATGTGTACCCTTTCACTACTGCATTAGGAGATTCAAAGGGTCAAGAAGCAAGACTGAAGCAAATCAATGACCAGTTGGGATGGTATGCTCCAAGTTTTGATTCCATGGAGGAATAGTGTTGCTTCGTTCTTTCGTTGGTATGGTTCTTTGATTGGTGCCTATCTGAATCCTTAATGCCTTTAATGTTATATTTTGCCTCATTATGTGCAATTTTATGGTTTTTGCAACTTAATATTTTCATGCTCAATAGTCGTAGACTCACCATTGTAGATTTTTTTTTATCAATTATTCTATCAGTCAGTTTCTTCAATCATTTGTGTAAGCTTTTGCTGCATTTCGCCTAGCCTAATTGTGTGGTAATTGCCTTAGAGCAGCTGGGAAACATAAAGATATGTTATTCACCAAATATACTTAAAGGTAAAAAAGACTCTATGAGAAAAATCGGAAAATATAGCAATTATGGTTGTTGTGTCCAGCCGAAAGTAAAAGCATTAAACTCAGCACGGCTTAGGGGTGCATGTGTTTGAAAAATTGCACTGAATTGAAAACATGGTGCAACAACATGAATTTTATGAATATGATATAAGTGTTTTGGAAAAAATCGACCACAGTGGGAGTCGAACCCACGACCTTCTGATCCGAAGTCAGACGCGCTAATCCACTGCGCTATGCGGTCCGCAATATATCATGATAACTCTTTTATAATATTATACAAAACGTAAAATGTTGTATTTTATTATTCTCTTTAAATGGTGTTCTTGCAATATTAATATGTTGATTCGTTTAGAATTAACATATCCTCTATTAACTATCCCTGTTCTAATCAATAAAAGAAATACATAAAAACTACCAATCATTCAATGATTGGCTGATGGAATAGACCAATCCTAAGTTTCAACAAAAAAATCGAAAGAAAATTAACAATCATTTAGTGGTTGATGGACTTTCATAATTAGCATAAGTCAATCTCAATAAATGTATATCTCTTGCAAGATAAATTGGGGGTTGGATAAATTGTAAATTGGTAAATCTCCTTTTATTTACCCTTGTGAATGTGAAATATGTATTAAACTATGGAAATTCTAGTGCTTTCGCCGTTGGAAGTTTTTCTGTTTAAATTTTGATATAGTTAGTTATTGATCATGAAAACAAATTATTTTGATGCACTATATATCAATTGCATTTTATCATGGCTAGTTCATGCACTGGAAGTTTATCTTGCTCAGTCACAATTATCTTGTGTGATACAACATTTGATATTCCTGTCTTTTGAGAAAAATAATTTAAAAAACAAAAACAAAAACTGATGAATTGGTTAAAGACAAACCGTTTGCTAATTGAGAGCATGCATAGCCGATGGCACAAAAAGACAATTTTACATGAAAAAGTGAGGGTAGTAATGCTATTTGGAGGAAAAAAGTTTTTTTAAAAAAAAAGACTGATTTATCGGTAAAAAAAAAAACAAATCCGTTTGCTGAATCACCATACATAGCAGATGGCGCAAAAGACAACTTTACATGGAAAATGAACATTTTGTAAAGAGTTGTTTGGTAAATTTATTAGCATTTGAGAAAATCTATTTTTACTTAATATTTTTACAGCATTTTATACAATTCAGAGATAAAAATAGAAGAGAAAGCAATATGAAATAAAGTGAATGTGATAAAAAGGAGTTATAAAAATGCTATATATTTTGTGAGAACATGACTTAAAATTTTACGGCCCCCAGATATTTTTTTGTTAGGAAAACTCCACGCACACCAAAAATTGAAGATGAGAATACACAAGATATATCACATAATTAAAATAGTGAAAGACAGAATTTACATAGTTCAGCACTTTTGTCTATGTTAGGGAAGTACTTCAATCAATTGATTATTCTCTCAATCAAGTCATTAAGTTACAAGTTGTGTAAAAACTTTATAATTAAAAAAAAAAGTCCCAAGCAGTATATTAATTGTATCACCCTACGAACTCAAATAAATAACTTTAAGAGGTAAAAAAATGGTGAAAACATTCACCCATAAGAGACACTCGTTACTACAAGTGATCACTCATACTTGTTCACTTTTCTTAGACTTGACTGCGTCAAATTTTTACCAAACTCCCTAAATATAGTTTTTTTTTTTTTGACAGAATAGATAAGAATATAGTTCTAATGTGACTTTCTTTAAGAATAGATAAGAATATATTAATGGCTTTGATCACCTTTCCAAGGCCATGGAAGTATGTTGTTTCCTTTTTCCATAAATGATAGTGAACACTTCCACAGGCGAAATAATAATTTCAAGAATATGGCATGCTATTATGCATTTGGAATCAGTAATTGAAGGCCTGGAAATTTAAATTGTTATTCCTAGCATTTAGTTTTTTCTTTGAATTTAAATTTAAATCACTAATTGAATCACGGATACAAGAGGCAGGAAAAATATCCTATTTAGGCTGAAGATAAAAAGGCCTCTTGAAATATACTCTTTCAACATTGATACGAAAAGAATTTAATTGATATGCAATGAAACTGCAAAGATTTTTTAACCAATGACAAAATATCACATCTTTTAAAGTTTAAGTCTTATCATAATCACCTTAAATATTGTGAATTATAATTGATTGACAAGATAAAAAAATTAAAAGTGTATAATAATTAATTAAACTCTAAGGTTTTGTTTGGAAGAGAGATTTTAAAAGAGAATGGAGAGAAGGGAAATGTTTAGGTAGTGACATCTCCTTGTTTGAAAGTTTTAATTTTTGAAGAAAAAGATTTGAGGATTTTTAAAACTTGAAATTCTCCAAAACCTATAAATTGTTGTTCTCCCAATTTGAGGGGTTTTTAGAAGGCAAAGTAATAAAATTACTATCCTACCCCAACCAGTATTAATAAAATTACTATCTTACCCCAGTCAATATTAATAAAACACCAAAATACAAAGCACTGAGTAAAGTTATAAAAGTATATTATTAACTCTCTATTTTCCTCCCAATATTTTTAACGTCCAAATAAGGAATTTTTCTCATTTTCTTCCCTTTTCTTCTCCTCCCTTTCCCTTGAATCTCTTTCTTTTTCTTCCCTTCCTAACTTCCAAATAAAGCCTAAGAAAAAAAGAGAATTGCTCAATTGCAAGGTAAGTTAATTCAAGTAGCAGCCGAAAAGGTTGAAATAGAGATGTCATAAAGGAGAAGATCCCTCGTTAATGGAAGCCATACTGAAGACTTTTTATAGGTTATATTCCTCTCATTAAGACTGACTTTTGTAACTAATGCATTTGTCAAATCAGATTTATATATTATCAAAATATAATGATACTTACATATACATATACGTAAGTATATGTAGTTTAGTCATGATCAGCATTTGCAACTTTCGTGATTATTTTTTCAAGACCATCATAAGGTGTCAACTAATTTAGGAATATATTTGAAATTCTTGTACGTTAGATTAGAACTGAGGACTTGGAGCTTAAGAATTACTCCAGAGGCGTCAAGTCTCTCAGGAAACTGACTTGTGTAGTACTTAGTTCTTCTCTTATATATGTTTTACTTACTCCTAGTTTGTGCTGCATGTTGAAAGAAAAATCGTTTATTCAATGCCACTGATATTGGAGTTCAGTAAATAGGGTGACTGAACAATTATTCTAGCTTCAGTTTTTATTATTTGCCTTGAAAAATTATATTTTTTTCATAATTTTCTGACACTTCTTTGTTTTTATGATTATGTATTATTTTTATGTATTACTTGTTGAATATCGAACAATCACACAATAACAATTGAGATAACGTAAAGAGAAAAAAGAGAAGAAAAATATATTATACAAAATTTACCTGATTCACCCAATGTGAGTTACGTCTATCTATTTATTATATTTTCTTTCACACTCGTATAATATACTAAGATTATAAAGAATATATAAGCTTAAAAATCCTAAATACCATAATTATTTATGGATCCAAGTAGTGTTTATCTTCTAAAGGTAAACTATCAGTGATATCCAACATTATTGGTAACAGTATATATAGGTGAATGAGTATTCACTTATTTTTAATTAAAAGCTTTATAAGCTATTCGGTGCTTATGTATTGTTAGCTGTTAGGACACTGCAACGTGGAAAGTTTTATTATTGTATATCAAACTCAGTTTCTGCCCAACTTTATGAAAAGTGTTAGTTAATTAGTTTTAAGGTTCTAGTAGAAAAGTTAAAGGAATATTGAATGACAAAGCCAAAAGTTAAAGGATTACGGGTAATTAAGCTTCAGATAAACTCAATGACAAGACCTACCTTTTCTTGGTTTAATCATAACTTAAGAGGATTTTTTGATTGAGAATTCGAATGAATCATGTCAACTCCCAGATGAAGATTATAAGATAAACAACACGTTAGTTAATACTATTTTTGATTATATTTATAAGAAACAAGTTATAGTGTAAAATATGTTAGAATTTTCTAATATATTTTTGTGGACTATAATTAATTATAATATTTTGTTTTATAAAAAATGGACTAATATTATAATTCATTTGATGATATATACTTAAGCCTATTAGTAATATGATTTAATTATTTATAGATTTTGTACACCTAATTTTGATTGGTGTGGAAAAATAATGTAGACCTAACCACCACATCCATAATAAGAGATGCATAAAGTTAATAAATAGTAAAATTAGGTTCTTTTTGTCGTCATCTTATCGATTGCTTTATAAGATTTGTTCCATTGAAAATTTTAGAAAAACAAGAATATGATCAAATAAATAAATATTTGGCTTATAGGTTTCTACATGTCGCACTGTGTATAGACAATTCTCATCTTCTTGATCATATCTTCAATAAGTAACTGCTATGTGGATATTTTAAACTCATGAATTCATTCTTGATAAGTCTATAGGCAATAGGTTCTTAATTGTTTTAATATTTTTTAATTAATTAATAATTCATCATTTGCCATCATGCAAACTGAGCATTTACTATGAATTTGAATGCCGTAAAATCTATGAAAAATGCATCAAAATCCCATCGAGGAAAATTAACAGCATTAATTATTTTTTTGAGATTCTTGGCATATCAGGTAGCCTCCAATTATGGAAGAAAATCCCCTATAGCATTTTAAGTGGAAGTGTACAACAAAGTCCTCAGAATCCAATCATCTATAGCAGGTACTTTAATACGCGTGGCGCGTGTGTGTGGTGGGGATGGGGGGGTAATAGAGTTAGAACTGTATTAAAACATGAAAGTTACCCTCGTTTTAAAAAAAAATACCATCTCGTTTGGATTAACTGCAATCTGAAAGAGTTAGAAAAACAAACTCCAGCAAACAATGTTGTCTGGATGAAAATTAACTGAATATACTGCACCATTTCTTCTCCACTGAAAATGCGCCTTAAGCGGCACTAATCCATGATATAGTTATTTTTTTTATCCGTAAAATTAATAAATAATATAAGAAAATTCACAATAATTCACGCAATCATAATACAATTGATACCGAAGACAAACTTCTAATATTTGTATAATGTCTCATATAGTATAGGGCATAGAAAAAGAAAATATAAGGATAATCTATAAATAAAAGCATTAATTTTTCGTATATTATAAGAAATAAAAATATCTTTAATTGACCTCACCATATATAAGAAATTTAATCGTACAGACAAAAAAATTAATCATACAGTAATTACTTAATTAGTTCATTGAAGCATCCTTTCACAAAACAACACAACGTTTCACAAACACAACTTGATAGACATCTGGGCATGCATACATGGAAGTAATAGTAATAGCATAAAAGATTTTAAACTTTTAATATCCATTTACAATATGTAAGAAAAAATTTACCATAAGACTAATGTTGGGTAATACTACTAATAGTTTCCATGTTTGGTCAAGGTACCGTTAGTATTATCATAGTCAAAATCTTATAAGATTTTTTATATATCTTATGAGTTTCTTTTAAAACTGTAGTTTTTTTTTTATTATTATACAATCAGGTAAATAAAAAAAAAAACATTTGCCTTATTTTAAATAAAAAAAATCAGAGGTGTGAATGAGAAACAGTATAAAAACCTCTCACCATGATGTCCTTAACATGCACCGCACAGAGTAAGCTTTGAAACTCTGATCGGAGCCCAATTCTCTCAAACTCTTAAAGCCACCGTTTTTCCAAAATCATTCAGAAAAAAAAAAAAAAAAGGCCACAGAGAGCTTTCTCAACTCAATTTCCCGCTACGCTTCTTCATTCGTGTGTCTTCTTCCTTCAGGTTAGGCCTTTTTACCTTATTCTTCTCTCTCTCTCTCTCTCTCTCTCTCTCTTTTCTCTTTTATCTGAATCAATGTGGTTTTGGATCGTGTGATTGTGTTTTTGGCTTTCTTTTTTGGTGTCTGCAGTGGTAGTAGTTGATTCCATTCGGAAATAATAATGTTGAAGGGATTTTCTGTGTTTCTTGGACGGTTTTTGTTTATTTGATTTTGTTTTGTTTTTTCGGGTTGTAATCGTAACGGAACCTCCAATGTGGTCTGTCGCGACCGTGACCGTGCGGTGTTGCAACCCGTTACTGTGGACAAATTGAAACCTTGAATTTTACGTGATTGAAAGTGTTCGAAGTTTTGAAATTTTGTTTCTTCTGTTTTTCTTGTTCCTGCTTTGAGGTTCTTGTTTGTTCATTTGAAGGGCTGCATGTGCGATGTTTTGCCCCTTTTTTGGTGAGAGTTTTAGGGCTTATTTGATTTAAAAATTGTTTGATGTTTTCAAAATTCTATTACACAAGGTTGCTTGTGGAGGGTGGTGCAAGGCACAAAGTAGGGTGTAGGATTAAAAGGAGAGGTTGAACAGGATGAAAATTGAAAATGAAGAATCATGAGAAAACATTTCTGTTTTTCTTTTTCGAAACAATATGCATTGGAAACAATTTTCAAAACTAGATAGATTTTAGATGAGAAATTGATTGTGGAGTAGTATGGAATTGTTTTAGAAAATAGTTTCTTTAAGCTAGAGGTGAAAAGAGAATCAAATAACTCTTAAGTTCTGAATTTAGTTTTTAATTTCCTCTTCGGTCGTTAATTGTTGTTGATTGTTAAAGATGTTCATTTGAAGAAGAGCTGCATGAGCGAGAATTTACTTTTAAGAGATATAAGCATGCTTTGTTTTGTTGCCCTATTATTGAAAGGAGTGATTGAAAGTATAAAATGCGGTTTGGCATTTGCGCATTTTGATTACGTCATGGTTCCTTTTCTCCTTTCCAATTTCCTTTTCCATGATCAGCAAGGGTTTGGTTGTTCTCTTGATTGTGGTTGGTGAAGGTTGCAAGGGACTGAATATGGAAATGTATTAGAAATCTAATGTCATGGTATTGTGATCCTTCTTTAATCCTTTTGGAAATTCGGTACTCAAATATGTTAACTGAATTTGTAGTTATCCGATTGTTTAGGACTTTAGGTAAAATGTATGGTATTGTGATAAGCATTGATTGGAAACAATTCCGCTATCCGTTAACCGTTATTTTGTTAAGATTTCATTTTGTCGTTATCGGCGTGTTTTTTCTTTCCTTTGTTGCTAATGTAGTTATGTCATTTTGGACTATTTACAGGGTTTACCGGGCTTCTGTAATTGAAGGAATCATCTTTATTGTGCACGTGGAGTTGTCGGGTTCTGGGTGTCGATATTTATTACCAGGTCCTTCCTCTTTGTTGTATCACCCTGATGTATACCTCTAAGGAAGGAAATAAAGAAGAGTAATTAGTGGTATTTGCAGAAACATACTGGCTAGCATGGAATGTAATAAAGATGGCGCCTTAAGGGCTAAAGAACTTGCAGAGAAGATGCTTTTAAAGAGGAACTTTGGTGGGGCAAGAATGCTCGCAATGAAGGCTCTAGAATTATATCCCAATCTTGATGGTCTTCCTCAATTTCTAGCAACTATTGAGGTGTATATCTCTTCCGAAGATAGAGTTAACGGAGAACTTGATTGGTACAGGATCCTTGGTGTGCAACCCTTGGCTGATGAAGAAACAATTCGAAGACGATATAGGAAACTGGCTCTTACTCTGCACCCTGATAAAAATAGATCTGCAGGTGCAGATGGGGCATTTAACCTTGTCTCACAGGCTTGGAGTTTATTATCTGATAAAGCCAAGAGAATCACCTATGACCAAAAGTGCAGTTTATGGGGTAATGGAAATCCTGGTGGGAAACCTTCTATGCCAGCTAGTCAGAATGGTTTACATAATAACGTCTTCAATCCTGTGTTGTTGAAACCCACATTTTGGACCTGTTGCAGTTTCTGCAAGACAAAGTTTGAGTACCATAATGTTTATATTAACAGCAATCTTGTCTGTACCTGCTGTCATAAGCCATTTTTGGCTTCCGAGACATCGCCTCCACCTGGATACAGAAATGTTTCATCCACCCAGATGAAGCAAAATAACTTCAACTCAACGAGAATGGAAAGAAATTATCATTTTTCAGGACGGACACCTATGTCTACTGTCAATTCATCACTTGGGTCAAGTCCTTTCTCTATGCCTGGCAGTATTTCCCGTGTTCCGACATCAGCTTCTAGTGCTGCAGAAGCTCCTGGTGTTTTTAGGATGCCATCTGAGAATTTGAAGAGAAGTCATGAAGATTCGGCAACTGTCTCGAGGGAAGGTGCCCATTTTGGGAAAGCTCATGCTGTTGAGAGAACTGGTGCTGGTTTAGCTTTTCAGTCCTCTCGTTTTGGTTCAAATTCTATTATGAAAGGAGACAGGCCAAGGAAAAAAAGGCCCACTGATGAACATAAAGTTTGTAGTGATAGAAGAGATATGGAAAACAAAACAGCATCTCAAAATGAAGGAATAAACTTGGCAAATGAATTTGGGCCAGGAAGGGTTAATGCTTCCGGAAATCACAAACGCAATGGTGTTAGGGACAGATCACAGCAGCAAATAAAGAACATATTGGTGGAAAAGGCTCGGAAGGAGATTCTTATAAAGCTTGATGAATGGAAAGCTTCTTCTGCATTAAAGAATTTAGACAAGTCAAAGAATACTGACACAGAAATCGGAGAGAAGGGCAAAGAAAGGGAAGTAAATGGTGTAAAATCTGGTGCACAAGTTGGTGATTCTGAGACCGTCAACAAGAAGTGTTTCTCTGCTGATCCAGAGCCAGAGCTGCCTGGTTCTCTCTCAATGAATGTTCCAGACCCAGATTTCCATGATTTTGATGGAGACCGTATTGAAAATGCTTTTGGTGAGAACCAGGTATGGGCTGCTTATGATAATGATGATGGCATGCCGCGCTACTTTTGCTTAATCCATGATGTTATCTCGAAGAAACCTTTGAATATGAGGATTAGCTGGTTGAATGCCAAAAGCAATGATGAATTAGCCCCAATAAAGTGGGTCAGTTCTGGCTTTCCTAAGACCAGTGGAGATTTCAGAATAGGAAAGCGTGTATCCTATAGCACTCTTAATTCCTTCTCCCACAGGGTTAAATGGACAAAAGGTTCAAGAGGTATTGTCCATATATATCCGAAGAAAGGTGATGTGTGGGCTTTGTATCGGAACTGGTCCCTTGACTGGAATGAATTTACTGACGATGAAATCATACAGAAATATGACATGGTGGAGGTGCTTGAAGACTACAGTGAAGAGAAAGGTGTGAATATTGCCCCACTTGTCAAGGTTGCAGGTTTCAAGACAGTATTCCGCCAGAACCATGATCCAAGAAAAGTCAGGAATATTTCAAAGGCGGAGATGTTTCGTTTCTCGCACCAGGTACCTTCATACTTGCTTACTGGTGAAGAGGGTCAGAATGCTCCGAAAGGTTGCTTGGAGCTTGATCCTGCTGCTACACCGATGGAACTTTTTCAGGTGTTAGCCGAAGATCTGGAGCAAGAAATTGTAATGACAACTGAAAAATCCGTGGAAGATGAATTGAAGCACAAAGAGAATTCCGGGGAGGAGGGTTTGATCAAGAAGTGCCAGACAACTAAGGAAGAAGGTTCTGATGAAGAAGGATTGGTGGGAGATAAGAAAAGGAAGGCTGAGAGTTGCCAGACAACTAAGGAAGAACATTCAAATGAAGAACTGGGAGAGAAGAAAAGGAAGCCTGAGATCTTGTTTGTATATAAGCGGAGACGTCTAGGTGAAAAGAGAGCTGTGAAGTGTTAAGTAATGTTAATGTTAATGACTGGAAGAGATTCTGTGTTCCATTTAGCCAGAGATAGCAGATTTAATTAGTCAACAAAACTATAGTTTACAATGACCAATTCAAAAACATAATCTAGAACAGTTTTTTGTTGTTTTTGCTGTATATTGGCGGGGCTACAGTTTTGCATTCAGTGTTGGCGTTGCCCTCAGGACTTTATTTCAGTTGTATGTATGAAACTCTCGGAAATGCCAATGTGCAGCTAGTTATTATTATTAGTTTCTGCAAGTCAATAAACTTAGTGTCATTCAGTTTACCTCTTTCGACTGAAAACATTTCCCGGATTCATTCTTTCGACTGAAAATCATGTATTGACCATAGCTATACAGCTGGTCAAATTGTACACCAGCTGCACATTTTTTTTTCTCGAACCTCATGGAACAAAATCATATCATATTCTTGTTCCTCATGTATTAAGTTCTTCTAACAAATTAGAACAAGTCTTAAACCTTTACGATACTAATAATATATTCAGTTTTTTAATAATGATAAAAAAAAAAAAACTATATTAAGATTCTATTTAAACTGCATTTTTTTCAGAGAGAGGGAGGAACTTTTAGTTAAATTGAGGAAGAATCGTAAGACCAATCCTTTTCATTTTTTTTAAATGAGTTTCTATAGCTAAAAGATTTATAAGCTTTTCTATTTCAAAATCTTTCAAGTTTTCATTTATTAATGGTTATTAAATTTTGTTAAATTGAAGATACTATTTTAAGAATTTATATAGATTATAGAAACTTATTCAATATGTTGTATATCAAATAGTTTCGTGTCTATTAAAGTTTTTAAATATGTCACTTAGTTTACTATGTTAACCGAGTCTCGATGGTGATTAACATGCAAGACTTTATTTGAAAAATTTTAAAAGTATACGACAGACTTCACAAAATTTTAAATGATAAAAATCTCAATATAAAATGAGTGAATTTGTAATAATTTATAATCATTTTGTGATTTTATTCAATGCCATTACACTCTTATATTCTTAATAACATTGATATTATATTTTACAACACGAGGTTTACTTTTATAACAAGTAATTTGAAGTTGAAAAATTATAATCATTTGCCTAACTTTTCTTCTATTTCAATTTTATCATGTTTTTTCTATCTTTCTTCTATATTACATCACTTACCATATATATTATTCTCTCTCCCCCGATCCATCCCATTTTGGAGTAAAAGTTTATAATGACTCTTTCATACATTTGCAACGATAAACTAAGCACCTATTCTTCTCTTTGTTGCAATCTCACTTTTTTGTTGTTGCCAGTTTATACTTCCATATCTAATGTGAGTTCATATTTTAATAATAATTATATTAACTATTTATATTTAGTAAGTTGTATTTTAATTGATTTAATTAAGTGAGTCTCCTAAATTATAAAGGGTACGACGACATTAATGAATGGATATAATTATTGGCTTACTTTAGCATAAAAGGAGCACTAATGGAGTTAATAAATAAGAAACCCTTGTAAGTTATTTTTCTTTATATACCAAATCCCACAATTGCTTCTGTTTTATTCATTTAATGAGTTATGACAGTTGTATTGAAGAATCAAGAGACTTCAATTGAGAAAGCATCATAAAACCAATCATTATTACAATAAGTCTTTTACACAATAAAGTAATCAATAGTTATGAATTCAAAAATTTATTCAAATTCTTAATATGACACGCAATAGATCCTAAGACTTATGGTTTATAATTCTACATGTATGCCTATAGAATTTTTTTTCCTTTTGTATAAAGAATAAAAATAATAAGTAAAAAAAATCCAACAAGGACTATTAGAGTATGTTCTCATTTTTCAAATGTAGCTGAATTGACAACACATATTGAGTTTATAAGAGATGATTAAAGTTTGATTCCCACAAAAAATATCTTTAGGGAAGGGTGAAGAATCTAAGTGTAACTAAATATTTGATCGATGATTAGTCTAATAGATGACTTAAAGGATCGAAATGGTGAGAGTAGTTAAAAGTCCTAATTATAGTGGTTGAAAAAATATATGCTCTCATTGTTTCATTATTAAGATTCCTATTATTTGATGTCTAAATGAGGTTTTATTGAAGGATTTTTAATTTACACTTTCTTGATTACCTATAATGATTTTATTGATTTACAATTTCCTAATTATTGTAATTAGGTTAATGATTTAAGCTTTCCTAGTTACCATAATTAGGAAAATGATTTAAGTTTTCCACATTACCTTGTCTGTAGTACCTATTTATACTATTAGAGTTAGTCCTAGTAGTCAATCCATCTTAGGCTTTGGTATTACAACTTTGATTATATATATATAATACAACTTCACTCCTATGAGAACACTTGCTTACATGAAAATATGAGAATAATTAATAACAATCATTAGATTATGATTAAAAATAATAAATAGTTGAGATTAGAAGTTTAGAAATTTAAATTAAAATCTAATATAACCATTAAATCTCTAAAAGATTCATCAAACAAATCATGTCTTAAAATATTTCAACTATCACTAATCCGTCATCATGACTATCACCACCTCCACTAATATCGGTAGTGATGGCAGCGACAGCGATGGCGACAGTGGTGGCGAGATGACAATCATGGAGGTGGCTACAACAGTGGTCATGGTGGTGGCAACAATGACAACGACGAAGGTCATGTCGGCAGAGGTGGTGTCGGTTGACAATGATGGTGATATCGATAATGATTATGGTGGTGGCTACAGTGATGCTCATCACTACAACTCCTACATGTAGGAATTGTAGGTTTTAATGCTATCGAACATGATTTGTAATATGGTGATTATAAAGATAGTAAATTGAGCTTACAATGAATAATGTTGATGGATGTGAGTGGCATAGATAGGATTCACTCCTCCTACATGTTATGTCTATAGGCTTCTTATAGAGTAAGATGTACAATATGCATGACCACGTACAAATGGATTAATATGAAATATTGGATCCATTTGTATTTAGAAGTCTACTTGAGTATTGATAAATAAATAATAAGACTTAATGAGAATCATACTCTTATACCTCGTGTTTGATCAAGACATATAATTGTATTATCAATTAGAATATGATTACCTCAGTTATCATAATTTAAATCAGAATATATTTTAATGTTCAATAAGAAAATCATATTAGTTACTACTAATTTAATCTTTTTTGTTATATTACAATTACTCTACTTAATATAATTGTATATTTTCATGATATAAAAATAGAAAAATATTTTTCTTATGAGATAATTTTTTCAGTTTCATTTACTAAAGATAGTGAGATGTCTTAATTTAAATT